>JAOXNQ010000003.1:893316-970262 GCA_028571165.1 Hypoxylon perforatum
GGGGGGGGGGGGGGGGGGGGGGGGGGGGGGGGGGGTGAGTTCAACTTACGGGAGAAGAACGAAGCACACGAGACCAGCAAAGATGGTAATCACGCCCTCGATCAAGAAGAGCCACTTCCAAGCTCGCCAGCCGTTGACGCCGTCCAGGTTACCGACACCGTAAGCAATGACACCGCCGAAGGCACCGGCGGCGGTGTTGGCGCCGTAGAAAATAGCCATACGCGTAGCGAGCTCCTTGGGCGTGTACCACATGCTGAGGATGAAATAGGATCCGGGGTAGAGACCGGCCTCACTAAGACCAAGAACCAATCTAATAGCGATGTAAGAGCCGTAGCTAGTGACGAGACAGGTCATGGTGGTAATCAGACCCCAGGCGCACACAATGACGGGAAACCAGATCTTCGGACCCAGGCGTCGCAGCGCAATGTTGGAGATGGGCTCGCAGAGGCCGTACGTGAAGAATAGGTACATTAGGGCTAGGTTGAACTGCGTCGATGTCATGCCGACATCCTCGAGGAAACCGAAGAGCTGGGAAGAGTTAGTTCCGCTCGGTTGCTCGTCGAAGTACGAGCTAGGCAAGATGCAATTGTCTTACCTTGGCATTTCCAGCGTTGCTCTTGTCTAACGAGCACATCAAATAGAGGAAGCTTAAAGTTGGCAGGAGACGCCAGTCCACTACGAATTATTAGTTGAGTCTTATGAAGCGAGCGGGTGGTTTGGTTTTTTCTCACGTTTCCGGATCAACTTGGCGCGAGCCGGGCCTTCGAACTGGTGATGCAGCTCCAAGTACCGCTCATACTCGGCGTTGGGCGTTGTAACAGATCCATCTGTCAAGTCCTTCTCCATGGCGTGAGTCCGCGTCGTTGCCCTCTTTTCCACGTCGCCAATAGAGCTGGACTCGGGTGTAGTACTCATATTGGGCGCTGGTATAAGATGCAAATGAATGCCTTTAAGACACGTCTGGGGAATGGCAGTGTGCTGACCATCATCTCGAGGCAGAGAGGTCGACGAAGGTAGGTATTATACTAACTATAACTCCTGCATCACTTCCCCGGTCTATACCAAAGTGTCGGTATCGGTATCTCCAGACCTTAGCTCCAAAGATAAGTCGCGATACCATGTAGCTCTAGAATTATTAATGGTGACCGCGCCCTATTTCAGGGGCGAGGCTTTAGCACGCTCTAAGGTGATAACGGCAGTCTATGTGACTCGCTAGGCGCGGGTAGATAGCTCGGCGCTCCACACCGGCGATATACTCCGATTCGGCGCTTTTCATTGGCCTCTGTCGTTTCTAAATGGCGCCAGCTTGACGGTGCTTTTCGGCGACGTATGGTCACAAGGAACGTTGTCTTGAGAAAAAGAGAAGGTTAGTGCGATCGGCTTACGATATCCAATGGCAATCACCGAGGGCCAGTGTTCGGTTCCTCCGCGAACATCCCATTATGTTCTCGAGGGCGACATCTTAGGAACCATCTACTAAGGTCTAAATGATATAAATGTTTGCAATATTCATTCCCTCGGATTGGATATCACCAGCTTCAAAGTAAAATAACCTCAAGGCATCTACATAATGGCTCCCTCAGCTATAACGGAAACCATCACTGAGCCATCGGCTACGGGGACTTTGTCTCTGCAGCCGATAGCTTCAAAGATGGCCCAAAGACCCAAAAACGCCGATGGATCTGCCTTGTATCCGGACTACCTCCCGTTTTACGACCCTCTGGAGAAGGTCGATGACCTGGGCCACTTTGAACACCATGACGTAGGACACCGCGCCGACCCCAAAATGCCCAACTTACTGGCAAAGGCCACCAAGGTTGTGGACCTGTCTCCCCATGTCGGTACCGAGATCGAGGGTGTTCAGCTCTCGCAGCTTTCCCCCGAGGGTCTAGACGAGCTGGCATTGTTGGCAGCTAAGCGCGGTGCTCTCGTCTTCCGCAACCAGGACTTTGGCGATATTGGATTTGAGGCGCAGAAGAAGATCGTGCGCCACTTTGGGCCGCTACACGTCCACGGCTGGGCTCCTCACCCTGCTGCTGGTTCGCCGGAGCACATGGTCATTTACGACCACAAAGAGTAAGAGCCATTGCCCCTATTCTATATAAAAATAGAAATAGACTAACATTATACAGAGATTTGCGAGTTCGTCGCTCATGGAAGGGAAGAAGTCCCGTCCAATGGCACACGGACCAGTCCCCTGAGCCTCAGCCCCCGGGAGTCACTTTCATCTGCATGCTCGAGTCTCCCGCGGCAGCTGGGGGTGACACTCTTGTCAGCTCTAGTGTCCAAGCGTATAAATCATTGTCACCTCGATTTAGAAAGCGTCTTGAAGGCCTGACGGCAATCCACACTAACAACGACGGTGTATCCCAAGAACTCAAGAACGGGGATGGGGCAGTCATGCGCCGGCAGGAGCTTGTACAAGAGCACCCTATAGTAATTGTCCACCCCGTGACTGGGGAAAAAGCTCTCTACGTCAACCCAGTTTACACTAAACGTGTCGTCGGCTTCGACGAGGAGGAGTCAGAATACCTCCTCCGCTTCCTCTTCGACCATATTGCCAAGAGACAAGATTTCCAGTGCCGAGTTAGATATGAAGCCGGTACTTGCCTGGTGTGGGACCAGCGCGTTACCAACCACTCACAGACTTTGGATTACCCGGCTGGAGATCGAAGACACGCGTTCCGCCTAACCTCTCTCGCTAATAAGCCGATTCCGGCAAAGATCGAGGAGGACGATGGCGAGTGTGCGAAGGACTTTGCGCGGGTGCAATTGGGTCTTTGCTAGGTGTAGATATTTGATGCATTTGGTGGAGTTTTTGTATTTACTTAACCTAGATATAATATCAAAGCTTTATGAATCTGCATATTGGTCAATTCTGAATCAGTGGTTCCGTGATGTAAATGTTCTATTAAAATGTGAATAGGAAATCGTCTTCAAACTCTGGTTGCTGCCAATAAGTCTGCCGCCACTCGTGCCATGACGACTCGATGCCTTCGCCGCTGTTATCTTGGCCAGTAACGACAGAGTCCTGTTGCTGACTCACAGGAGCAGGCGTGCCTGTATTATGGCTTTCGCTTTCTGCCATCGGTGTGTTCTCATATCCAGTTTCGGAGCTATGTGTCGTGAGTAAAGGTGGCCGCGCTACTTCTTTTGGCATCTCTCTTGGGATAACGGTACGTGGATGATTATCACGGCTAAAGGTTTCTCTTAATGAATCTGTCCGACTCCTAGAGTTTAAGCCAGAGTTTTGTTGGGCATCGTAGTTTGCTTGTGTCGGGGTCTGATGCGACTCTTGGAGACGAACAGAATTCTCAAAGAAGTGAAGTATTGACTGCGCATTTGGCCAGTATCTAGCTAGCTCACGCAACGAGAGAAGTGCCGAGTCGTATCTCCTCAGAGCAGATATAGCCAAAACCGGATTTGAGAAGCGTACTTCGATACTCAGTTGGATGAGTGCAGTAAACAAGCAGTTTATACTTGAGGTCCATAAACATTTTATCTCGCTTTTATCACAGAGACATTGAAATATGGATTGAACAGTGGCAGCAGCTGTGATGCATATGTCTGAGTCTTCGCGGTGAGTCCTGGAAGCCTTTAGACGATATGGTTGGGCTCGATGAAGCAGGATCAATGCTGCATTATAAACCAGCTGGAGGTTCGCTGCTCCTATATCTAGTGTTGGCGTCACGCGGAGTTGGAGCGAATGTGGTAAGTGAAGTGACCAGTGAGCTAGTGCCTCGTCGGTTTTCTGTAGCATAGCTTGCTTGCTTTGCTGTGTCGACTTCAGCCGGAACCTTTCTCTCAATGCTTCAGAAATAACGACGCAGAGTTCCGTCATTTGAGAAACATACTCGATACGAGAGTTGACTCCACAGTCTTGGAAATCTGAAGGTTTCAGTTTCTGCACATCTGAATCTTCGAGGTGGATCGACTGTGGCCTCCCGTATTGTAGTGACAGCAGCACATCGCATTGAAACAACAGCCACCAGACTCTCCTCCACATTCGTTTGTTATGAGGCACTAGAGTACTGTTTTCGGCATCTCGATGCATGCCTAGTCCCATTGCTGTTCGAACGGCAAGTCCCAGCCAAAACCATGCATTTGCCGCTACGTCTTCAGGTCCATCGGCGTGCCAAGTTAGCAACAGCGCCGCCTGGACCGTAGTGTCCCGGTTTCGCTCAAAACGAGCATCAAATAGACTCTTAGCTCGTCGAAAGAAGAGGGTTTTCATTAGAGTGCGATCGGGTTCATCAAAAGTGACATGTGCCCCAACAACGAGGATTGAATGTAGCAGTAGAAGTGACGGAGGGTTTTCGGGGTCCTTAGCCCGGTATTGGTCCATGAAGATGGTTTCGTCGACAACTGGAAAGCCTGGGTTTACGTAGGTGAAATAGGCTTCCAGGAGTCGATCAACGACTGGCTTGGGAGGTAGCTGGGCAGCCTCTACTGGTAGACGACCTGGATCATGGCATGTATGGCGACGTGGTATCCGATTTGAGGGAAAATGATAGACACTGGTTGTCGTCGAGCCAAATTGTTCCCGGACAAGAAAATTAAGATTGGATACATCAGTACCGATGTAGGTTAATCTTGCATCCTTATCTATAGGCCTGTCGATGAACTGCGGCTGATCTATAAACTCCATGAGTTGTCTCCTATAAACATACTCAACATCATCGCAGTCATTGGCATCAGCCTCAACGCCGACTCTTGAGGCACTACTGCCTCTCACTTCCACTTTCGGGACCGGTACTGGGCTACCGGAAGTGGAAGCAGTTGGAGCTTCTAGAATGGCAGAAGGCAGTTGTGTTAACGTTCTCGTATAGTACGGAACGGGGCTGGGAGGTGGTGGTCGAGCAGAGCCGCGTTTCCGCTTTTGATGCATTTGACAATCATCTCTTGACGCACTTTGGCAGTTTGTACACGGGAAGCCGACCTCTTGAGCGTCGCATCTCACTTTCCTCTGATGGCAAACCGTGCAGGTTCTTCTCGCTACATCATTTATTAACGAATAGTTGTTTCGCTTATTCCAGAGTAACTTACCAGCTGCTTGAGCTCGAGTAATACGCTGCATATTGAGCGCGGCAAGACGTAGGAGTTGGGATTCGCCATCTTCACCCGAAAAGTGACCAGCGAGTGGTAGTTAAGAGTGTTAAGCCAAAGAGCTAAGCCAATATGACGTTGGAGTAGGCAGTTTAGCTCCCTAGACGCCCCCAACTGATAGCGCTATTATCACGTGGAGGGCCCCTCCTGGGGTACGCTAGGGGACTAGGGGACACCGTAGATAGCATATTGCTAGGGAGTCAATAGTTGTCAACAGCATTAGGTAAATCAAGTGCCTAGGAGAAACCCGACCAAGACGACGGCATTAGACTAGCAAGACTCTAGCAAGACTAGGTAAGAATCCTTGGGAATTCCGGACCCTGCATTAGACTAGGTAGCCGACGGCCGGCCCCAGATGCTCATCGAGCTTCTTATCTCGGCGATTTCCCTTATCTCTGCATCTGCAGCCACGTCTCTGCCGAGTGCGACGACTTAGTGGGGGACTCTAGATAGTCCGTCGTCTGCAACGCCATGTTAGACCTTATAGGCCAAATACTAGTCGAGGCCAAGTATGCCGTACATAAGCTGCCCGGGGTTCGACCCCGAGGTAGCTCGTCACTGTTCTCAACATACATTTACTTAACATTCAGCTATTTAACTTGATCCGATGGAGCCGGAACCGTACGATCTCATCATCACGAATGGCGTGTGCGTGACAGCCAGCGATGTAGCGGCTCTTGATGTGGCCATAAAGGACGAGAAGGTTGTGCTTCTCGCGCCTTCTGGATCTCTGGGCAGTGCTAAGTCAAAACGAACAATAGATGCTGAAGGTGGATATGTTATGGTACGCTTGGTATACTCTGTATTATAGACGAAACGCTGACATTGTTATAGCCTGGAGGCATTGATTGCCATGTCCACTTGCAGGAGCCAAGTATGTTTGGAAAGGGTTCATCTGCCGATTCTTATGAGTCGGGCACACGTTCAGCCATAGCTGGCGGCAACACAACCATTGTCGCGTTTGCACCCCAGCAAAAGAACCTAGACTCGGTCCTCCAGGCCTTGGAAACAACTCATCAGCTAGCCAAGGACAACTGCTACTGCGATTATGGATTTCACTTACTCGTGTCGAACCCATGCGCAAAGGCCCTCTCCGAGTTCAAACAACTCGCTTCACATGAAGGAGTCACTTCCCTCAAGATGGTATGTAGATAATTGAGCTTATCTCAGGCTCTTCACTCATCAGTCCCTGAATTTTTCAACATACATCGAATGACTGCCCTTTTCTTCAGAGCTAGTTACTAACGTGCCGTAGTAAGTTTTTCGTGACTCTAAAAATTTGAGAGCTATTCCGAGCATCATCTCTCTATAAGACGAATGTGGCGTTGACCTGCAGTAGCTACATGACATATACAGCCCTCCAACTAAGAGATGATGAGATTCTCTCAGTACTTCTTACTGCCCGGCAGAACCGGATATTGACAATGATCCATGCTGAAAATGGTGACGTACTAAACTGGTTGACAGATCAGCTCGAGGCTGCGAAACTCTTCGCTCCGAAGTATCATTCTAACTCTAGGCCACCTGTGCTAGAGTCGGAAGCTACTAACCGAGCTATCGCTCTGTCATCCCTTATCGCAAATACGCCTATCCTTCTAGTGCACGTGAGCGATCCGGAAGCAGCACTTCGAATCCGCCAAGCGCAAACCGCCGGGCAGCCCATTTTTGCCGAGACGTGTCCTCAATACCTCTTCTTGACCCGCGACGATTTAGACAAGCCAGGTTTTGAAGGCGCCAAATGCGTGTGCTCACCACCACCGCGCAACAAGGAGGATCAGTTGGCTATCTGGAGAGGTCTTAAGAACGGCACTTTTACAGTACTGAGTTCGGACCACTGCCCATTTCGCTTTGACGATGCCGAGACTGGAAAGAAGACGTGCATCACCGATGAGCATCCGGTAGGAAAGTTCAGGTACATCCCTAATGGTCTCCCGGGAATAGAGACGAGGCTCCCGCTAGCCTTTAGCGCGAACAAGATGGCCTTGACGAAATTCGTCGAGGTGACAAGTACGAATGCGGCCAAGCTGTATGGGATGTACCCGCAAAAGGGAAGCATTATCCCGGGGGTATCTGATGCCGACTTGGTCGTATTCTACCCCGAAGGCAGGTTAGGGAAGACGACCCTTACCAACAGCATGCTGCACCACGATTGCGACTACACGCCTTACGAGGGTCGCACCGTGGACAACTGGCCTCGATACACTATTTTGAGAGGACACGTGATTTGGGATAGAGACAATGGTGGCATTGTTGGCGCAAAAGGCTACGGCAAGTTTGTGAAGCGAGGAAAAAGTAGCCTAGCTGGGATATGGGAAACGGTCGAAGAGGAGGGAACATTTGATTTAGAGGCTCTATGAAAGAAACCTATTAACCCCTTGCCATTTGTATGTGCATTTCTAGGTACTGCGCAGATTAGCCTTAGTGCGGGTTCGGGTCCGGGGCTTAGGAATGCCGTGTTAGTTATTCTAACCCGATGCTTTCGTCTCAAGATGTTATCAGATTAAATGAACAACTTATTCACTTATATATTCACTTATATAACCATATCTCCCTAACGCTTTAACTTTCTGACTGCGTGCCTCTTAAGTCAGCATCCGGGAGGTAGTTCCCGATCCTCCCTATCATGTAGCGAATCAGAATCGCGCTCGGCACTTTGCCACCCCTGTCATTAGGTGCTGCGTGTACAAGCCTTACAGCACGTTTCCGGCGAAGATATGTCTCAGCCGCACTCATCACCTTCGGCTTCGGCCCATACAGATTGTGATAGTGACCTCGAAGCCCAAATCAAATGAATAAAAAGCCTCTCGCGAACTACGTGCACCCAGCTTTTTCCTAACTACCTAACCTATACTCTCTCTCCGGTAACTCCTTGTTTATATATATATACCTAAATACAGTTTTAAGACAAAGGTTATAGGGCGGTAGTTAGCTGAACCGACTAGGCCAATTATCCTCGAGCTTTTAAAACCCCCATCTGACGCGCAACGACTTCGAACAAGCCCGCATCTTGCTCAAGGGACAACCTTCAGTATAGAGACATCCGAAACATGCCAAAGTGAAATTCATCTAAACTAACGAAGAGCTTGTTTTTATTTTTTTTCTGTCTTCTTTTTTTCCGCCACCATGTCGCCCCGGGAGCAGGTGGGCATCTGCCCATTTTGCGCAATCCCGGACCCCGATCCATACTCCCTCTTACTCGTAAGTTTCAGTCCCACCAACCTGCCCTCGAACTTGAGACTTGTATCACCTCGTTACACTTTGTTACATACCTACATAACTATACCTTTCTCATCGTAACCCATCTCACACAACTCACACATTCTCTCTATCTTCGCAGCATATAGAAGAGCAGCACGCGGAGGGCAAATCGCCTTTCGTGGCCGACAAGGATCCCACCGAAGACGAGGAGCGCCAACCCTTCCCGTGTCCCATCGAGGGCTGCGGCAAGCTGATCGCGCTCAATGCGATAGAAGCGCATATGGAGACTCACGGCGCCGATACCGAACCGTCTCCAGACTCCATGATGGTAGACAGCGACAGTAGCGGATCAAATCCACATCCGACGTCGCAGTCGACTAATATTGGTAGCAAAGCCGCCGCCAGTACGCCTGGCGTTAAGAGGCTCGGAGTATGTTTCCCCCTATCTTTCCCTGATCCGAATCTCTGGCGTCTAAAGAAAATGAAATAAGAGATAATAGTAGGAAGCTAACGCGCGCATCTATGTATATAGAGGAACGAACTCGGCAGGTATTATAACGAGGAGCAGATGCCAGCAAGCCTCATCGCCCTGCTGAAGAAGGGCAACTTCCGAAGCTCATCAGGTTTGTGACCCCCCTTTTTCTACTCTTATACGTGCATATCTACTCACCGCGCCGCAAAACAGGTGTAATCCCCGTCATACAGCAGCTGCTCGAGCAGAACCGCACGACCGAGTATGCGTACCTGTGCGTGAGCACGGCGCAGCACATCTGGAAGCTGGAGGGCGAGGGTAGCTTCTGCGGGTACCGCAACATCCAGATGCTGTTCAGCGGCGCCGGCCTCCTCGGCGGCCACGTGCCCGACATCTTCGAGATCCAAGACATGATCGAGTCTGCCTGGGACAACGGGATCAACTCCAAGGGCCGCATAGAAACCGGCGGAGTCAGGGGAACCCGCAAGTTTATCGGCACGCCTGAGGTTGGTGTTTCATCCCTCCTTCTCCCTCTTTCAAAACTCCCTTCCCTTTTCTTTGCTTTGCTAGGTGCTCGGTCATATATTTCACTGGAGACCCCCCTTCTGCCCGCCCATTCATGGCCAAAGCGTGCTACGCTTGGTGAATATGTCAGCTAACGGTTTTCGACCCAAATTTAGGCAGCCGCCGTCCTCGTGAATCTAGGATTTGCGTGAGTAACTCATATTCGTTTACCAGTCCAGTAAGCGTACGAATTACTAACTCTACTAGGCCCGTCTCGCAAGGCTTTAGGAATGCCAAGGGCGAGCCGCGTCGGGCGGCGGAGAACAGGTTATACGACGCCGTTGAGCGGTATTTCGCGCGAGCGCCGGGAGTCAATCCCCAGGACAAAGTCCGGCCGACGCCGTATCCACCGATCTACTTCCAGCACAGGGGTACGTCTTCTCCTTTCATTCACTCACTCATTCATTCATTTATTCCTAGACTCCCCTAGACATTTAAGCTATAGGACTAAACTAATCAACCCCCTTTTTTTCTTAATGTGTAGGCCACTCCATGACCATCATCGGCATAGAAAAGAAAGCCAAGGGCAGCCGGTCGTTGCTGGTCTTCGACCCGACGTACAGCGACCCATCGGGCGTCATGCGCCACGTCGGCAGGAAGCACACCTTCGGCGACCCCAACAAGAAGCTGGACATCTACCGCCGCGGGCCGCATTACCTCAGGAGGTATAGGGAATTCGAGATTCTCTCGTACGTACCCTCTCCCTCTTTCTGCTTAATCTTAGTTTAGCCCCAGCTCACTTCTTCTATCTTTTCCAGACTGAAGCCAGGCGATCCCATTTCGTCCGGCTTCGCCTAAATAAATCATAGCGGGCTCCATAGAAGAATCACGACTATCACCGGCGTTTATAGGAAGGAAGCGGGGGCGGCTGGCTCGGGCCACGGCAGTATGTGCATATGACTGGTAGTTCGGGATCGGGATGAGCAAGGACATTTGCATACGCATCGGAGGGAGTACAGGATTCCGAAACGCATTTGCGTCGCGCTGGTTTTTGTTTTATTATTCTTCTACTTCGGCTTGCACCTCTCCGATGCTTAATAGTCTGGTCTAGTATCGCATGGGATATTCCATGCTCATGTGAACTTCGCGGGCTGTTCGTTTTCAGATAGGCAATATACCTGCCGTTCTTATTTCATTCCTTCATGCCGCCTTCGATCCATGCCCGTAGCTTCTCGAGCGCCTTGAAGCGGTGCGAGATCTTGTTCTTGGCGGCCTTGTCCATCTCGGCGTAGCTATTTTGTGATGCTGTAAGCCTTCTATTTTCTAGAACCACGTGTAATGTTAATAAGAAAAACTTACGTTTGGCCTTCGTACTCGAATATCGGATCCCAACCGAATGTTGTCGGGCCTCTAGCGGGCACTATCTTGCCCTATTGCGCCCCGATTAGTCAATGTCCAAGTTATTTTCCCAACTCATGCCGCACTCACATGCGTGCGTCCCTGGAATAGGAAAATTTCGTGACCTGGGCCCTTGGAGAAGCCGAAAGTAGCAACGGCCTGCGCCGACTTGTCGTCGTAAGCCGCGAGCAGGTTATTGAGGCCCACGTGTCCAATGGACTGCATGAACCACTTTCTGTTTTCTCGATGTCAGTTTCTTATCGCTCATATCCGCGCACATGTTCTTTGTGCTATTTCTCGTTCTTCAGCCTCCCCTTGCCCCTTTATAAAAAATACAGCCTGGTGACATATTCCATAGCCTGCCAAACACAAACTGGAAAGGCAAGAGAAGGTGGATGGACACATACATATAAGGCCCCGGCAGCTCGTTCAGAGCGTCGAAGCATAGGCAGGTGTCCTCGACGAGGACGGGCCCGCCCACGAGGTCGGCGGCGACGCGGCATTTCTCGCGGGTCACATCCTCGAGCGTGCCCTGGATCTCGGGCAGGTCCAGCTTCTGGTTCTGGACCGTGATGCCGGCCGGCTCCAGGATCGCCTTGACCTCGATCAGCTTGTTGGCGTTGCCCGTGATGAAGTTTACCACCGGTCCCGACATTTTGTTTAGCAGCCTCTTCTTTGTGATCTGCAAGCCTGAAAATTGATCTAAATGGACCAGTAGGGAGATTTATGTGTCGATAAGTGCTGATCGTTTGCTCAAGCTGTTTCACTCTTGTTTAAATACAAGCTTACTACCGTTAAAAATTGGATATATGAAAAAAAGGCCGGTGTGACGCATTCGGTGATATGCACCCTTATTTTACTTGGCTCGGGCACCTGCAGTAGCCCCCGGCTTGCTGCCCTATCGGAGCGCTGGCGATTTGAATAGTGGTTAAACGCCCAGTATCACGTATATAGCAGCGAAAATTAGTGACACGATAAATGCGCATTGCTTTCTCCAGGAGCCATTATTAGGTACCTCCTAAGATATACACATTATAAATACAGAATACGGTCACATATATCTAGGGTTAGATAATCATCTTACTAGGTAGTCGTAACCCTGCTTCTAGAAATCGGGCGCAATGAGTATCTCATCATAGATCTGTGACTACGTGAAAATGCAATGATTTGACCTTGTTTTTTTATTGACTTGTTGATTTTCGCTACTGTCCACCGTCCCCATCTCCCTCGCCCTCTCGGTTCGCGACGTGATCTTGCTTCCACTGCTTGATCCAGGACTCAATGCGATCGACGTTGCTCTCCATCTCGTCGGTCGTGTTGCTCGTGAGCTCGACGACGATCTGTTCGTCGTACGAGTCCCGCGCCTCCTGCAGCAGCACCTCCATGATCTCCGAGTCCAGGTTCTCCTGCAGCTTCGCCTCGGGGTATTTTCTGCCGTCTGTGTTAACGCCTTGGATGATCTTCCCTTGAAGCTCTCACTAAAATTGAGAATAAAAATGAACATGAAGAGAAGGGAAGATTGATTACCTTGAGGATAGCCGGTCGTATAGCGTGCTAGAGTCCACCCGCAGCACGACCACCAGGTCGACCCAGCTCTCCGGGAACATCTCACATCCGTGCCAATCTATGATGCAGCCGCCGGCCTTGACATTTTCTTCCTCGAGCGCATCCAGTAGCTACAGTTTTTCGCATCGTTAGCCTGTATTCCTCATTTTTACTGAATCTTCGTTTGAATCTGTGCCTCGCCCCTGCTTTCCTGTACCGCCTGTCGCCTTAAATGAAGCAAAGCTGTTCCGTTCCACATCATCCTACCATAATCCCATTGAAAGTTTTTCGCCGAAGCAAAGAAATTTCCACTCAGTCGGATAAAACTCACCTTATCCTCATCCACGATCCAGCTCATATACTCATCGTCCCAGCCCTCATGGCACTCCTTGTCCTTGACGATCTGGTTTACCGAGATGTGCCTTAAGCCCGTCTTCTCGGCCAGCGTCTCGGCGTGCGTCGTCTTGCCCACCCCGGGCGTGCCCGTGATAATGATATTGGGGTTAGTGCGCATTGTCTCGTTTTTCTTGCTAGACCGGACTGCGCTTAAAATCTAACCGCGGGGCACAAAAAAAGCGAAGGAGACAATTTAATCTGAGCTCAAAGTTCCAATCGTAAAACGCAGAGATTTACTTATTGCTGGCAAAAGAAGAAAACTTGGTACTTCGTTAGAAATTAGCAGGAGTACGACGCTCCTAAGGCGAAAACCTTCGTTTAACAGATTTTAAAGCGGGTCACGTGCGCCCCCCAAATCGTCCCAAGACATAATGATCTACAACTCTAGGAACTCTTTTAAACCTACCTTTTTCAAAACACAAATTTGTACGGATAGCTTTAGGACGTAGCATATTTTGGGCTCCTGGTTTTTGTTGGTGTGGAATTATCTTTTATAATTCGGATGACTTGTTTGGTTGTGTGGAGTTCTGAACGCTACCTCCCATCCCAAGAACGAATCTCTCTTTCTCGCATGTACAGGACTCCCCCCCTTCCAATAGATGCTTTACGGTATCTCTCTTTTTTGATACACACTTCTCTCTTTCTCCTAGGTTACCGCGTTCGAGGAAAACCTAATCTAAAAAACAAACCTCTCAAGAAAAAAGTCAGCATCAAACGCCCCGATTCCATGGTTTCGCGTGAGCCTTCTAGTTCAATCATGCATTGTGATATCCATTAAATGTGTATCCGTCTGGCTCGTCTCTCACCCCAAACATTTTGCTGCAATTGCAACAACACGCTATCATTCACAACACTTTGAAGCTGGTGGCTTTCTGGCCTTCTGGCCTTCCTCACTATTACCCCCACGGTGCCTCACTAGTTCGCTACCCGTCCGAAGTCCTCGGCCCCGCCGTTGTGAGAGGGAACCGCGCCATTCGGAACGGACGCAGGTGTCGTAAGTTGTTGGCCCTGCGGCTCTACGCAGCGTCAACTTCAACTTCGTCAACCTCAGCGAGTTCACCATCGTTGTCGTCATATTCATCAATATCCAGCTTCTCCTGTTGAGCGATGGCCTGTGCAGACACTATTTCGGCCAGTCTCTTCAGTCGAGGTGTTTGTAGCCCTAAAAGATGTCCGAGTTAGTCAAGTCACAATTAGTGCCGAAAGGATATTGACAACTTACACGAGGGGGTATATGTTTCTAGCGCAGTGATGGCTCGGGGTTCTGCGATTTCATACGGCCCACTGTCGTCCATGTCGACGGCTTGTAGTAGAAGAACGTCGCTCTTTTCTGTTACCCTGGATGCCACGGCTTTCATGATCTCTCCATTAATGGGTTGTTCGTAGTCGGCTACGAGGTATTGGTTCAGTAGCTTCTGGATTTGGTTGGGTGACAGCCTGCGAGCGCGAATTAGCTATGCTGAACCTCTTCAAACGAGTTGCACTGTACTTACATCCAGCAAATGTCTTGGATAATCTCGATGTCGTTCAAGGTAGCCTTCTTAAGCTGTAGGAGCTTCGTTGCTTGCTGATTTCCGTGTTAGCTATTATGTAACGAAGACTAATTTCAAGTTGGTTTGACTTACCATAAGATGCTCTAGCTGGAGGGTTCCCTCGGGCATATCGTGACTCTTGCACCACTCTTCGATTCGGGTGATGTTGTAGTTGATTTGTAAGCCTCGCTTCCACGAGAGGAAATTTCTTCGCATGAGCAGATCGTTAAATGCAGTAACGCCCACCAACCTGAGGAGTTCGGTGACAGTCTGTGTAATGATACTGTCTTCCAAATAGTACGCCTTCATAGCCCTGAAGACGTTGTTTAACAGGCTTAGCAGATTATCCATGCTGTATGCGGGCGCCGAGTTCGTCGCCAGTAGCTTGCCAAGGAATCTATTACTTTCATTCGTGACAAAGCCGGGCAGAGATTGAGACTCGATGATTGCGGGGATAATCATCTTTTGTAGTTTCTTCTTAAGGATCTTCATCCAAGTGTGATAGATGTTGAACTCTAAGCTCTCAAGGTCGTGCTTAACGATTTCCAGCAAGCGGTCGTACTCATAATTGTCCGTCTTCTGGGCCTCATACCAGTCCTCGGCGAGGAACACGAATGAAAGCATCTCGTGTACGTTGGATAGCCAGAAGGCACCAGGGTTGATCGCGTCGTCGCCATCGTAATGCATGACTTCTTGTTGGATCGATTGCATGACATTAGCCAAGAATCTCTCCGACTCCTTGACAAAGCCGTTGTTCCACATCTCAGACGTGACAAGGTTTATGAGGTAAGAGGGGAAGAGAACTTCCTTGTCCGAAGGTGGCGGGTTTGTGTTGGGTGATGGGATCTTCAGATTCTTGATCAGACCCATCGTAACCTCCTCGTTCAGGCCATCCTCGTCAGCAAGCAAGTTCTCTAACTCCATCTCGATAGTATCGGCGCCCGGTATGTAACCAGACGTAGGGCCACGAACACCGGTAGGGATAGCCATCGAGACCGGGCGAGGGTTGTATGCAGCACTGAACCGGTCGACCATTCCACTGGGCTCTGCACCGGCACTTCGGCGCTTTGGCTTCTTGGATGATACCAAGTTGATCAGGCCGTTGGGAGGAGCGATAATGGCATTGCCGTTGGTAAGCTCCCCGTTGACTGGGGCTGATCGCTTGGCCAGCTCGAGTTCCTCGGACATCTGCGACAGTTGATCCCGTAGCGTCATCTTTTCGTTTTCGTGGAGAGTGCTCTCCCGCTTGATGCGGTCTAATTCCGCATTTGCGGTGCGTAAGGATTCCTTCAGCTCCCGTTCCTCTTCTTGCATCCGCTTGACGCTCGAAGTGGATTCGTCGAAGTTGTGCTGCAACTTCTTCATCTCCTCCTCCATAGCTTGCAACTTGGCCACGGCGATACCAGCTTGGTTGGCTTCTGCTTGGAGCTCCTTTGACCGGGTCTCGAGGGCATTGTGGCGAGTCTTCCACGACTTGATCTGGTTTTCGTAGTTCTCCACCTGGCTCTGAAGATTCTTGTTCTGGGTCTTCATAGTACCCAGCGACTGCGTAAGTTCCACGACCTTGTTTTCCAGCTTGTAGGAAATTTGCTTCAGATCGCGAGCTTCCTCGCGTATCTTCTTGTATCCTCTCCTTGCCTCCTTTCCACGCCATAAGCTTTGGACCAAGACCACCTTCTTGCGGTAGTTTCTCCATGCCTGGAGCTGTCGTCGCGACCGCCACACTCGTTGAATGAGAATAACAGCATTGCCCACACGGGTCTCCATGATTTCTTTTCTTCGCAGGTAACCCTTTGCAATAGCCTGCACGAGTATGACGCTGTTGCGGATCTGCAGGAACTGCTTCCGCTGCTTTTGTCCCTTCCATACTCTTTGTATCGTTGTTGCAGCCTTGACTGTGCGTAGCTCCTGTGCCTTGACCCGCGTTGCGTACGCCCTGGCAAGGGATTGAATAGACACAATAGCCTCTCGCGCCTCGAGGTATTTGCGACGGTAGTACTTAGCCTTGAGGTTCTTCTGAATCATGATGGCGGCCTCGCTCATACGCCCCTGGCGCAGGTTTTCTAGGTGTGCAAGCATACCGGCACGGAAGAAGATCTTAGTATTACCCAGCTGATAAGTGTCGGTTCCGGTCCCTGTGAGTGAGCCGAGTGCCTGAGCGAGAATCTCCTTCACTAGTTGTCTGATTTCCGTCTGCCATTTGGTTGACGGAATCAAGAGGTAGTATCGTAGAGCGAACTCTTCGTATGTCCAGCGGCCTGGATAACCCGCACAACTAATCCGGATAGTCTCGAGTACACCACAGGCTCTCAGCTGGCTAAGAACCATAGGGCCTTCGAATTTCCAGGCAGCCTTCGCCTCGTTAGGCTTGATACATCGAATATAATGGACATTTGTATTCCCAATTGTAGTCATAAGCTCGATAAGCGAAGAGCGGAAAATGCCACCGAGTGTTGGCTTGCGGTTAACCGCAACTCCGATCTTCCTCCCGGCTGCGGGTTTAGCAACGGCGGAACCGGAAGCAGCGACATCCTTCTCGCGAACAGCTGATGCTGCGGATAGTACTTGGCGAAGGAATTTATTTGTCGTTGAGCGAAGAATTTCCATGTGCTCATCAGGCACCGTGTCTCTATTCTTCTCAATGAAACCTTCCGACTCGTATGTGACGTCAACGGCATAATGGCAGACGGTGAAAGAAGATTTGCCAAACCGCGGCTTCTTGTAGAACTTGGTCTTGTTGGCAGCAAAATTGTGATGAAGCTTGGTAACGAATTGCTCATCCGTGCCCATTGGTAGCCTACTCTCTTCGTCTAGCAGAGATAGAATACCGAGTTTGCCTTCGATCAGATCAATACACGGCTGGTTGTCAGAGAACTCGATGAACTTCCAGTCAATCTGTTCCCGAACGTATTCTTCTTGTTCAAGTCTGAATACGTGCGAGTTAAACTGCTGCTGGAGCTTTTCATTGGCATAGTTGATACAAAACTGCTCGAACGAATTCTTTGCGAAATGCTCGAAACCGTAGATATCAAGAACACCGATGAAGGATCTAACGCGACTCAAAACTTCGTCAGTAGCAAGACTTCGGTTGATGACTTCTACAAGCCAGTCGAAAAGACTAGAGTATATGAATTTAGCAACAGAGTCTCGAACAACAGTAGCTTGCTGCTGTGTCAAGTTTGAGACGATCTTCTCGCCACGAGTAACAAGCTGCTTCTTCACAATCCACTTGGCGAAATTCGCGTTATCGATTCCAAGGATAGAACAGGCTCGTTCTAAAGAGGGCTCCGTTGAGGATAGCACACTGTCGTTCCTGGAGGCACCGATTTTAACGTTACCTAGATGTAGTAGACCGGCTAAGAGGTTAAAGATACCCGACTGCTGAGTTTCATCCACGCCTATCGTTTTAAGGGAGCTCTTGGTAGCCATGAACTCGGCTTTGTCGTCGACCCCATCGATTGTAGGAGAATTGCCTTGGTTGAGATAATCAAATTGCTCTACCGGCAACAGGCTAAGCTCCTGCCGCTCCTTGTCTGTTGCTCCGGCCAAGAACTGGTAGAAAATATGGTAATTCCTCTCCTTCAAAGGCTGGAAGACCAACCTCGACCGTTCGAGGAGATATGTCCGAATCCTAGCACCAATGATGTTCGTCTTGTCGTCGAACATGATCTCTATGTACTTTCCGAATCTCGACGAGTTGTCATTTCGTGTGGTTTTGGCGTTTCCGAAAGCTTCCATAATGGGATTGGTCGCCAGAATCTGTTCTTCCGTCTCGCTCATCGCGTCGGCACCCTTTTTAGATCGACCACCTGGATTGTCTGGAGGTTCTCTCGTGGCGAAATATCGCATGATGTACTTAGCACTGACTGTTTTTCCGGCACCAGACTCTCCTGAAACCACGACAGTCTGATTTCTGCTATCCTTCACCATTTTTCTGCGAGAACCTACGTCAGCTCGGCACAAACTTCAGCACAAAGGATCGGAGCATATTCACATGAATGCCTCTTCAGCGATGGCAAACAGATGGGGTGCTTGCGTCTCCCTCTGCTTGCCAGCGTAGACCTGTACCATACCCGGGACATAGAGAGAATCGACCCGAGCGAAAGGATTCGTAGCTATTAGCACGATACCACTGTATGTGTAGATCTCATTTTGCGCGTATCGTAGGCGAATGGCTTGTAGCACTGCAACACAAAGAAAAATCAGTACGCAGACCTCGGGTCAGATTGGCAGGGGTTTGTAGCTTCGCACGTACCGGCAGGTTCGTTCAAGTGAGACAAATTTGTTAAATCATCGCTGGCTTCGAGCATCGCCGGGTTCATTAGCGGCGGTAAGGAGGGGTCGTTGCCATTTTGTAGAGCCTCCGCGGAGAGCGTTATAGACTTGATCTATATCATAGACTGGCGGTCAGCCAAAGTTGAATTATTGGGTAGTTTGTATTTGGGTTTAACGCACCTCTTCGTTCTCGAGCTTGAAATCCAGGATCACCTTGTCACCATCGACGGTCTTCTTGACAACCTCTGATGCCACCCAGCCCTCGGTGGCATCTGGCTGCCAAGCTCTCGTACCGACATCATAATTATGCGACATGGGAGGCTGACGGGAACGAGACTCGGAGACGGGACGATATTAGGTTCGGTGGTTGTCGCGAGAGTTGGAAGTTCGTCGGAGCACTTATAAGGGGAAACCGATAGCACGAGGCATTCGTGTCGATCTAGCGGAGTTGCGATGGGCAGGAACATGCAACAAGCGGAGAAGCATGTACTAGACGTCAACTAGAGGAAGAAAAGCCAATAGCCACTAGAAACGTATACAAAGTACGATAAAGCGATCTAGATGGCTTAACCCTTCAGTAGAGATGGTGGTTGATTTCTCTCACAGTGAAGGAGAAAAAAAGGTGAGGGTCGAAATAATTTTGGTCGTCCGCGTTGTGATATTGGGCTGGTGCTGGTGCTGTGGTGCATGTGGTATAGGCAGCATGCAGTATGTAAATGGGTTTATGGGCATGTACAATGCAATTTGCTGCTGATGGCGCGCTGTCGGATTTCTGCCCAGCCAGCCTTCAATGATTGGGATTGGGAAATTTAGGGGAGGTAGGGGATAAAGGGGTACGCGTTGCCTAGTTCAGCCTAGTACGATACCAGAAAAACAGGGGGCCGAGAAGGGTCCCCTCCAGTTGCCAGCCATTTTTAATTCTTTCATCACTTACACCCACTGACACCACCCAGAGCAGACCAGGTCTACCCTGCTCACGTCCGAAACCAAGCCTGAGGTATGGATTCTGTACTCGCTACTTTTTTGGGCGGTGTAATTTACTTATCGGATCCAAGTAAAGTGTACCACCAACTTTTTTAATTCATCACGATTTCTACTCCTGAGTCTGAGTCCTCCCTTATTCCTGCAGAAGCGTGTGTGCACAAACCTGCGTCTTACACCTTACGCCTTACCACCATTCGACAGACCATCCAGTTGCTGCAGGTCCCTTTTCGCGGAAGCGCTGCTGTGACATGTCGATTTGGTCAATCAAAGCGCAATATGACCGTGTGCTACCTGTAGGGTTGTGTCATGGACGTATCTGAATGATGGTACCTGCATACCTCGGTACCTGTGGTACTTCTATATATTGAATGTGGGATGTAATAGAGATGCAACACTACATATATATTTACTCTTTTCTATTTCCTCCCGAATATTACAGGCTAGAAACGTAAGTCGTACAACCATGAGAACGTTATATCTAGAAAGTTGTAAGTTAATTCAAGCCTGCAAATTTCTCCTTTTTCTTCATGCCTGTATCTATAAATTCAAAGACCCTTGACGGTTTAATAACCTCAAAGCGTGAATAGCTCAAGGTTTCTCCCGCGGGTGTCATGCTAGCCCCCGAGCCTGGACGTGTTGGCTTACATATGTGCTCACTGCAAATTCAACGGTGTGCTCTAATATCTCTTCATTTTTAAAATCAAAGTTGCAGTTATGATTGACAAGAAGATATTGACATTGCACGAAATCATCATCAAATCAATTCTTCCAAGTATCTCGGCAGGGAATAATGACCTAAACCCGGTGCATGAAGACAAGACCTGGACGGCCAACCCGATCCCCAGATCTCCAAACGCCTAGTGACGTCCATACACAATCTACCGTCTCCAACGAGGCGGCTCCCCTGCCTACCCGTTTCTTAATATGTGGTATTAATGCGGTTGCACTGTGAAAGAAACGAAGAAACGAGCAGCCCAAACAACTGATCGCTATTTGTTTCATCTCCGAGCCTCCATGAGCCTTTTCTTCTTCTCCCCTTGTAAGATCGTCCCGCATTGGTAAACTAGTAAGCACACCGCGGAAAGGAAGCTGCATATAGAAAGTCTAAGCTACTAATCTCTCAGCTCGTCGATATAATAAGAGATCCCTAGCACTTCATGCGTCCAGCTAGCCTTTTTATTTTCACCTGGAATCACGAATGGATTGCTTGCAGTGGAGTGTGTTCAGACGGAATAATGTCCGTTCTACTTAATTTCAGGCTATCCACTCTACCTTGGGGTTTCTATGTTGAACCTCATGCCCCTTTTTCCGGACCGTGCTTACTCGCCGCATGCAGTTTTCCTTAGTGGTTATGATTCCGTAAGTTGAATTTTACACACCTTAATGCGCTGTTTTTTTCGCTGTGGTTTTATTTAATGCTGTTCCTTTTCCTGCTCCCTGGCCCGCTATTCTTACCCGGACATCTCTAGTAAAGCACCCGGGTCATGATGCGAGCTACGATATAAACATTAGCAGGCATAGGTATGTTACGACTTGCAAATTAAGACTTACAGTTTAGAGCTTCAAGTGAATCGTGGATCTCCTTCAGATCACTAGTCTGGACATCACTTACGTCCGCCATCAGATACGCAACCTAGGTAGGTATATCAGTCTATGAAGAACTCAAAGCAGAGAAGGGCTAGAACACATACGTCGCCTCGGCTGTCACTAATCTGCTTATCGACATTGTGGTTGCCGAGAATTTCGTTTACTGTTTGAATTGTCAATATTGGGACACAATCATGCCTATTGTCTCTTTACATACCCATACGAAGAACGCCCGGTATATTCTGGTGGATGTAGATGACCTATGGTGGATTGATTAATGACTATCTTCGTTTACAAGGTTGGCCGAATTTTTCTTACTCTCGCATGGTTAGGTTCATCCAATGTCAACGAGCGCAGATTGACCTCGGGCATATTGACGCTGCCCAGGGTGATTCCTTGGTTGATGTATCGGACCAAGGCATCACCGACTAGAGATGCACAAGTCAGCTAAGAATTCTAGCAAGAGCACATTGGAATTTTCATACCCTCAACACCGATTGCTCTCTGGGCCTCTTCGGTGCTACCGCCAATATGAGGCGTGAGGATGATGTTACTCAGACTACGAAGATCCTCTTCCCAGCCGTTAAGGCTGTTGTTGAAATAGTCACCGTTTGCACGAGGTTCGCCTGGGTAGACATCCAAGGCAGCGCCAGCAATCTTACCAATGCGCATCGCGTTGATCAGGGCGGGAATGTCAACAACAGTTCCACGGCTGGCATTGATGAGATACGAGCCATTCTTCATCATCTTGAGCTGCTCGGTGGAGATCATCTTCTTCGTCTCGGGCAACTCTGGGACGTGCAGGGTGATGAAGTCGGCTTCCTTCAGGAGGTCGTCCAGCTTCGGGACTTGTCGAGCGGTACCCAACGCCATCAGACTTACCACGTCGTAGTATATGACGTTCATTCCCATGGCCTCCGCTAGGACAGACAACTGGGAGCCAATATGTCCATATCCAACAATTCCTTGAATGCGATCAACGTTAGGCCCGGTAAGAAAAGGGGCTAGCTATTATAACACATACCGAGAGTTTTGCCACGGATTTCCCAGCACTTGTTGCTAACTTTGTTCCAAGTGCCTTTGTGCATCTCATTGGAACGATCACCCAGCTGGCGAGCTAAGGCAATGATTTCTCCGATGACAAGCTCAGCAACGCTACGTGAGTTTGCAAAGGGAGAGTTGAAGACGGCAATGCCATGCTCGGCAGCATATTCCAAGTCTACCTGGTTGGTACCGATGCAGAAACAGCCGATAACCAGTAGGTTCTTGGCTTCGCTGAGGACCTTCTTGTTCAATTTGGTCTTTGAACGAATACCGATGACATGGACGTCTCTGCAAAAGTTTGCATCTTCATTAGAGGCCTGTGCATATTGACTATACTCATAGTTAGATGTGCTGACTCACCGAATCTTCTCAATTAGCTGGTCTTCGGGCAAAGAGCTCTTGAGAAATTCGACCTGGTAACCCTGACCAGTTAAGATATCTTGTCCGCTTTGGTTGACATTCTCGAGCAGGAGAATCTTTATGTCCTGGGTGTTGAACGGCTTAAGCTGTTTCGGCTGACCGCGCTGAGAAAACACCCCACCAAAGCTCGATAGCGGGGAGTGGAAGGTGGCGGTTGGCGAGGCCGACACTCCCAAGCTTTGGGAGTAATCGGGCTCGGGAGCTCTCAGGATGTCTTGTGCTTGTGTCATAGTTTCACGGTTTGCCGGTGTGAAACTAGAAAATGTCGTCGTGGAGAATTGAGAGAGATGGCTAGTTACATATAGCCAGAAGCGGGTGCGCGTTGACTCAGAACTCAGGTGACGGAAAAACTTTTTGGGCCGCCAATTTTGTTATAGCTGTGACAACAGCTTTCCTCCGCCCTCGCTGTGACGCCCACAAATAAATCCCAAACCTGCTCTCTATGTAATCTAAGGTCCGGATGACTAGGTAACTGGTCGTAAATCAACATAGAGCCAACAATAATTTATTAGCAAATTGGAAGCTTCGGTATCCCAATGATCAACATCGATGTTACTGACCGGTCAGGAGACACCGGAAGTGGAAGCAACAATAGCTTTTCATGGGCTGGGGAACGGACCGGGGAAGGTACTAGGGAGGAAGGTCTGCAAAAGTCCAGATAAATCCCGTCATCGGACGTCACTAGGTAGCAAAATATACACTATAATTAGCCCTGAGTTACGGGGCTTATAGGCTAGAAACATACCTGCCATCTCATCATAACAAAGCGCAAACTCGGGGTAGCTATGCTGACTTCCGAACTCAACTACCTACCTCAAGCTATTCGGGCCGTCTAATAATAACGGAAGGGAGGGAAAACAGTAGACAATAATGAAGTAAATTTCAAAAGAGTTAGGTATATCAGCTTCTATTTTAATAAGCTATCGCTGCGTATAGTGGTGAGTCTTGGGGTCGGCATTTGACATACAATTTAAGGAAACAAAAGCAGCACAAACCGTAGGTAGTCTAGAGTGATATAATTGTAAGGTAGGTGGGTAGCAAGTAGATAGAGTAAGGAACTAAGGGCAGTAACCGTATCTTCCACATTTCACTTCAAGACACATGTAATAAATACAGCTTGGGAGTCACTTGTGGTTTGCAATTCAGGTCCAATGTGCAGCATGCGATGTACATATATGCAAAGACGCAAGACTTCCGTCAACTTCGTAGGATTCTCCGTCCGAATGCACTATTTGACGGGCCAGCAGATTTCCACCAGACTCTCCTTACTGGCCTGAAGCCTGCTCTTTAGGTCCGCCTCCAGTGCCCCTGTCGGCAATATGCTGCCACCTTTCCAGCCAACCAACTACTCCGGTCCAGCCATATGCTGGGGGGAAATCAACGAAGAGAATTACCAATCAACAGAATGAGATTCCGAAAGCAGCCTAGTACCTAATGGGAATGGCCAGTCTATTTTTTTCACATGAATTCGCAGACCATCGGTGTACGATCTCTGGGGTGCTCTGTAGTGCGTCGGCAAATTTGCAGTATTAGATTTGCCCTAATCTGACGGATAGAACAAACGAAAGAGAGGTCGACATAAGGATGAGACTATAATTGCTCAGCCTCCTCTCCCTCTAGATAGGGTCGGTAGCGTGAATTAGGTCGAAAGCGTGGGTGAGAGGGCAGCAACATTTAGCTTTGCTTGCATTCTTGCGCCTCCTGCTTCGGCTTTGCACCGTCATCCTAAGTCGAGAGTCAGTCAAGTCTATCAACGATTACGTTGCAGGTATGGGTAAACAAACATCGTCATCGGACTCCTCCTCTTCGTCATCATCACGGTCCTCGCTGAGGTCATCATCCTCATCCTCGTCTTCGTCGAATTGCTCGTCCTCAAGGTCATCGAGCTCCTCAAAGGCCAAAGCCTCACCGGTGAACCAGTCGATCGCACGAGGGATCAACTTCTCCTTGATGTCCTCACCAAGCTGGTAGTCCAGCTCCAGACGCTCCTCGATATCCGAGGCAGCGTCATCATCGTCGTCGGTGGGGGCCTTAGGGGGTGAGAAGAAGTTGAAGAATGACTCAGTCGGTACCGTCTTCTTGACGATACGAGTTTGCTTAGTGTCTAAGTGGGGTTGGTTAGTCAAGGGGTATGCGAGGATCCATATCAGAGTCACATACTCTTGTTTCGCTGCTTCTTGCTCTCAACGCGAACAGTGAGATCTTGGCCCTCCTTCCAGTCGATCTTGTCGCCTTCAGCATGGTCATAAATGAAGTCTCCACCGTAACCACTCTCGTTCTGGTAGAAGTACGTCTTGGTGATAGTCTTGTTGGAGAAGTAGCTGTTCTCGGCGAACTCGAAGATCAAGCGGAATCCAGGCTTGTCAAGGTACTCCATTCGGATGTCAGTCAGGTAACGGAGAGCAGCCTCGTCGCGGTCGGTGATCATCTCGGCGAGCGAGATCTGGTTCTTCATGGCAGACAGCCAGAATTCAGGAATACCGTTGACGGCTTCGGCAGTTTCAGTGGCTGCCTTGTCCGACTTCTCCCCCTTGGTCTCTTCATCCTCCTCGTTATCTTCTTCACCAGCCTCGACTTGGGCCTCAGTGGGTTCCTCCTTGCCGTTGATGATAGAAGCGCGCTGCTCGTAAAGAGGGGTGAACTTGGCGAAGTACTTCTTCTCCAGCTGGAGAACTTCCTCCTGGAATTCAGCCTCAAGCTTCGAGTGGTCCTTTTGAATACCCTTTAGGCCGGCAACCCGACGGCGAACACTGGCAGGGAGAGACTCGATGTAACCGGAAGATCGACCGACAAGAGAGCCAAGTCGACCTTGGATCATCTGAACCAACTTCGGGTTCTGAGCGAAGATGGACGCGGCAGCAGCGCGATCGAGATCCTCTGCAGAAAGAGCGGAGTTAGTTAGCATTAAGCCTGAAAAACTAATGCATATATACGGTGGTGATGAATCAACATACCCTCTTTGATACTAGCAACACCCGGTTGTTGGGCGTGAGAAGAGATCGGAGCATTGCTGGCAGGTGTGTTCTGCGGAGTACTATTGCGAAATCCGATGTTAGTATCTTGATCAAAGTATATCAGAGGGGTGATGGCTACATACGGTGCAGGCACCTCCACACGGCGATTCTTGATAGGTTCCGCCATTGTTAATGCTTCCGTCGCAATAATTACAGATTACGATTGATTTGGCAATGGGCGCGTCGATATCTAACCGAAAGATCAGAGGTCGGCGGCGAAAAGTGAAGGCGGGCGAAGGAAATCGCAGGTAGTGATTCAAGTATGAAGTGTAAGTTCAAGTTATAAAGTTGATGCCGTACTTATGGGCCGGCAACTGAATAGGCGTGTAGGCCTTAGTTGTGGCTGAGGCGGATGGGCGGGAATAGTGATGGAATTGATAGAAGAAATGGAATAGGAAGGGTTGAATGTTTGCCGTGTTCAACTTGGGGGAGGAGAAAATAGAAGAAAAGTTGCAGTGGTGAAGTAGTTGGTTTAACGGCGATGGGGAATTTGATGAGCGAGCAAGAAGAGACTGGCCTGGTCTGGTGGGAGAGGCGAAGTGGGGGAAAGGCGCAACCCTGTCCGTGTTTCCCCTCCAAAGACTTGAGAGGGTCCAGAGGGTCTAGGGGGAAAAAAAAAAGAAGTTGTTGGGTTGCCGTCCGTTAGGTAAAATAAATTTTCTTAATTGTTTTTTCTGCTTCAGTGAATCCGCCGGAACGTGCACTACCTCTACAAATCTACCTTGACGTACACAACTGATGCCTTAGGTTAGGTACATAGCAGCATAGTAGGTCGGTAGCGCATTTGAATATGCGACTCTTTCTTTACCCGAGGTTCTAATACATGAATGTCCTACAAAGTACCTGTCTTACACATCATGGGCTACAGCTTATGAGAACGGAGAACACATCGTAAATTCGAATGCGGCTGTAAAGTACTGTCTCGAATCCTATCGTTTTGGGCGTCGCTATGTACAGTACATATCTGTTTAGGTACCTAACGTAGGCAGGAAAACCCGATGGGAAGCGGTGAGTCGATCACCTAGCTCGAGGATTCTAAACCTTTATTCCTTAGGCACTTAACCCACCTCAAGTATCTGTACATCAAACATACCGTTATTCATGCCGAACTTGTAGGCAATATCCATCCTCTGTTCTCAAAGTGACGTCCAAGGTTTTTCCTAAGGCCTAATCAAGAGACCATGTATGACATGCATTGGAAATACAGGATGGTCCTTTACACTACGCCGTTGGTAGGTAGCCACGTCAACCTACGTAGGTAGTAGTGTCAGGTATGCCTCATGCACGCACGTACCTAAGACAATGTAGGTACAGACGGGAAGTACTCGTAGTACCTTGGTGGCGTACTGGATTGTACCGAGACTTCATTTTATCTTTTCGCCTTGCCCATTTAGGTAATACGAGCACTTCGAGTTTGCATGCGTTCAGCTCCTTGATCGCAATTCTTATCTTTGCCCATTACCCATAATTCTTATCGTTATCGTTATCGTAGATGCTTATCACCAGGTACGCCGGTTCACGAGATATCTAAAGCTCGCGGTGGATCCTTTTCAAGCTAGGTATTTCAATGCCATGTAAATTGCTCTAATTTTTGCGACGTCATCTCTGTAATCCTGTACGACCTGTCTGTTGAAGCGCTCAAGCTGGAGTAAACAGAATCGCTTCCCTACGAGAGCCTATCTAAAGCCATTGTTTTGTTCGGGCAGATAAAGCTCCATTGACTCGAAATCTGTTGTACTCTAACATAACCGTAGACTACCTATCCAGTATGTGCTATAGTATTCGAATCTCTTCTCGACCAAGTCGATAGTCGCCGAAAGTCGCAGCTGTAAGGCTGTCCACCTACTATTACCTTTTGGCTTTTATCCGCGTATCGACACATCGCTATCATAGCTCCGCATATGCCTCAGCTCCGTCTCCGAACGAAGAGGAAGATATATACGTGGCGGGGCAGTTCTTGTAGTGATTAAGAATAAATATTGGCGCGATGGAGGGGTCCGAGGATGATGTGCGACCTAGTCGCAATGGTGCTGCGGTCATGTATGGGCTCAACTCTAATCAGAGTAGCTCAAGCGTGTTCGAAGACGTAGAGATGGCACAGGACGAGGTACACAATCCCCAATGACCCGCTACTCGTTCAAGATACCAATTCTAAACATGAGCCATTCTTTTAGTTATACTCCGGACCTATGGCTGAAAGTTTACCTACGAGCCTCTCCGCCTTCTCCCATCGTCGTCAGCGTGCAGACTCGACAGCAAGCTTTGCCTACTACAACGAGGAGGAAAATGAACCGGAGCGTCGTATTCTATACGATGAAGACGGGGTTATGCCATTCGACATAGACGAGACTCCGTTTGATATACAAGAGGATGGGGAAGAGAGTTCAGAGCTTGAACTCGAGAACGGCAATTCCTATGATGACTATGCCATGCATAGGAGATCCTCGACGCTGTCAAGAATGTCAAGAACGTCAGTTCATGCCAGACTTATTCGATCAGACAGTGGCGTAACGGATGCTAGCGGCCTTGGTCACAGTCGAGTTAGTCAGAAATTACACATGGTAAGCGAGGATCTTACCATTGTGATAGCTGGCTTCCGTACAAGCAAGCCTGGTTATGCGGCATACCTATTTATATGTATCGCAACGCTAGGACTCGCATATTTGCTCCTGCGATGGCTTCCCCGGTGGCAAGTCAAGTTGATTGGAGAGCCGTGTCCGCTCCATGACTGCCAATGGGTGGTGCTTGAGGTTAGTTGCTTAGTCCGGACAGTTATATACTATCTGGTACGTTGTGTTAACCATATTATAGAATCAATGGGGCGAAATGGCTATTCTCAACGTGCACGCCCAACCGTATAATCGTCCCCTTTCCACTGTGTTCGGGGCTCCGGAAAAGATATTCGCACAACTGCTGGAAGACGATGCCGATCCGTTGTTACCTGAGCTTCGGGTTCTTAACTACCGCTATGTGCGCTTCTTTTATCATCCCCTGAAGGGTAAATTCGTAATCTGCAACGGATGGAAAGACCCAGCCTGGACTCGTGTTAGGGCACTTCGTATCGGTATTGATGGTGACGAGAAAGACTATCGGGAAAGCGTATTCGGAGCAAATCTCATCGATATTGAGCAAAAGTCCATTCCACAACTACTCGTGGATGAAGTAAGTCATTGCTGATTATATTATTGTTGTTTACCACTAACTGGCCCTAGGTCTTTCACCCCTTCTATGTTTTCCAAATAGCAAGCTTGATTCTCTGGTCTGTAGACGAGTATTACTACTATGCTATCTGTATTTTCGTCATGTCAGCAGGTAGCATAATAGCAACCTTGGTAGAAACACGTGCTGTCAGTACTTGCTTCTCTGATGAGAATTACTATCACTAACGTGCAGCGTAGACTATGCGACGTCTCCGCGACATCTCTCGCTTTGAATGTGATGTTCGAGTCCTCCGAAATGGCTTCTGTGAGTATAAATGACTAGTAGTATGTGGCAAATTACTGATCACCCTTTCTAGGGGCCAATGTTTCGTCAAGCGATCTAGTGCCTGGCGATGTTTATGAAATTAGCGACCCAAGCCTCACACAATTTCCGAGCGACAGCCTGCTTTTGAGCGGAGATTGCATTGTCAATGAAAGTATGCTCACTGGCGAATCTGTGCCAGTCTCTAAAATTCCGGCTACTGACGAAACACTCGAAATCATGAATCTTTCTGCGTCTACGATCTCACCTGACGCTGCTCGTCATTTTCTCTTCTGCGGTACGAAGATCATCAGAGCGAGGAAGCCGCAAGAAAACAACAGGGATGATGAAGCTGTCGCCCTCGCTATGGTTGTGAGAACTGGGTTCAATACAACCAAAGGTTCTCTTGTCCGTTCGATGCTGTTCCCCAAGCCACCCGGGTTTAAATTCTATCGAGATTCATTCCGATACATATCCGTTATGGGATGTATCGCGTTGCTCGGCTTCGTTGTGTCCTTCATCAACTTCATTCGCCTGGGCCTTGCCTGGCATTTGATAGTTGTTCGGGCTCTGGATCTGATCACGATAGTTGTTCCACCAGCGCTCCCGGCTACACTTACTATAGGAACAAATTTTGCTTTAAGTCGTCTCAAAAAGAAACAAATATTTTGCATCAGCCCGCAAAGAGTCAATGTTGGTGGGAAGTTGGATATAATGTGTTTCGATAAGACGGGAACTCTTACCGAAGATGGATTGGATATCCTCGGAGTACGACTAGTCTCTCGATCAACGAACCAATTTGACGAAATTGTCTCCAAGGCGTCAAGTTTAGTTCCCCATTCGAGTTTAGACGGCGAGCCTGGGGATAAGTACAGTGCAAACCGTGCCGCTCTGTTTACAATGGCCACTTGCCATTCTCTTCGTTCTGTCGATGGCGAACTGGTTGGTGATCCATTGGAAGTCAAAATGTTTGAGTTCACAGGCTGGACATTTGAAGAGGGTAACCAAGGTAGCACCGATCAGGAGGATGATGAGCAAGGTGGTCTATCTCCCTCGGTTGCTCGACCCCCTCTTACCCCCCTTTATGATACGGACGCATATGGAAACTCCGAGGGGCAAAATGTGAGTTCAATAGCAAAGATGGACCGATCACTAGTCAAATACCTAACGATTCTAACATGATTTCAGGCACCAATTGAATTGGGAATATTGAGGTCCTTCGAATTTGTCTCGCAGTTACGGAGAGCCAGTGTCATTGTGCGGGCTTTCGGTCAACAAAGTGGCGACATTTACGTCAAGGGGGCTCCTGAATGCATGCGAGACATATGTCGACCCGAGAGCTGTAAGTCCTCACATCCTTCGAAGTTGCTGGTCTAACAATTTCAGTCCCGGGTGATTACGAAGAACTCCTGTCCTATTATACTCATAAAGGATACCGAGTCATAGCATGCGCTACTAAACACATGAAGAAGCTTTCATGGGTAAAATCTCAAAAGATGAAGCGTGATGAAGTCGAGAGAGATCTTGATTTTCTTGGTTTTATTATCTTCGAGAACAAGCTGAAGCCGACGACCGCGGACGTGCTTAAGGAGCTTACTCAGTCAAACATCAGTTCGATCATGGTCACGGGCGACAACATATTGACAGCTATAAGCGTAGCAAGGAATTGCGGCCTCATTGAGAAGAATGCGCATTGTTTCGTGCCTCATTTCGCTGAGGGTAAGTAGACGTGATTAATTATACCAACCATATACATCGCTAACAACATAACCATAGGCAACTCTCGCGATCCAAATGCTCGATTACAATGGGAGAGTATAGACGATGCGGCTTTTCAGTTAGATTACCGAACCTTACTCGTAAGCCTTGTCAAACCAACTGACACATTTGATCTAACTAACTTCGCCGCAGCCCCTTCCAGCCCCTGTAGGACGTGATGCTTCGTTACCCTACGATATAGCAAACCTTAGGAACTACTCCTATGCAGTCAGTGGAGATGTCTTCCGGTGGATAATAGATTTTGCTCCGAACGAAGTCATGCAACGGGTGACTACCCCTATTATAGATCTTCTAGCTACCTAGGCAGACAAGCTGACAGTCATTAGATGCTTGTCCGAGGAAGAGTCTTTGCACGGATGTCCCCCGACGAAAAGCACGAACTCGTCGAGAAACTTCAAGGTATAGGCTACTGTTGCGGATTCTGCGGAGACGGTGCGAACGATTGTGGCGCCCTGAAAGCTGCAGATGTCGGAATCTCGCTCTCTGAAGCAGAAGCATCCGTCGCAGCCCCATTTACATCGAGAGTATTCGATATCAGGTGTGTACCGGACGTGATCCGGGAGGGCCGGGCTGCTCTGGTCACCAGTTTCAGCTGCTTCAAGTTCATGAGTCTCTATTCCGCCATACAGTTTACATCAGTCAGCTTCCTCTATGCTTCCGCCTCGAATTTGGGCGACTTTCAGGTAAGAGAGAGCCTCATCGCAATCTATTATCATACAACTAATAGACGATATCTAGTTCTTACTCATTGATGTCGCCATGATATTACCAATTGCTGTCTTCAGTAAGATTATTAAGCACCCTAGTGTGAATAGAGATGCTAATCTATATGACAGTGGGTTGGTCCGGGCCGTACCCCGTCTTAAGCAAGAAGCGACCGACTGCGAATCTGGTATCTAGAAAGGTTCTCACGCCTCTCCTGGGCCAGATCGCGATTTGCATACTCATACAGGCTGCCGCGTGGATTCTAGTACGCAAGCAAAGCTGGTAAGTTGTTCTTAATCTATCTACTTATTAGGCATTCTAACGCGTGATATAGGTATATACCACCACACTTAAACCCAGATAAATCTAACCCCAAAAATTCCGAGAACACCGCGCTGTTTCTCGTGTCGTGTTTCGAGTATATCTTCATAGGCGTAGTCATGAGCGCCGGGAAGCCCTTCCGGCAGCCTATGAATCAGAATTGTAAGTCTCGGGACCTAATATTGTCACTATCAAGTATACTAGAGAGTATTGAGCTAATACGTACGTACCCGCGCAGGGCCATTTATGGCTACCATTCTCGCGACGCTAGCACTCAACCTATACATGACCTTCGTGCCGGCGCACGGTTTCAGGAAGTTCATGCAGCTGACCAAGATCAGCTCGTCCTTCAAGGTCACGCTCCTGGTGCTCGGCGTGACGTACCTGGTCGTGGCGTGGATCGGCGAGAACTTTGTCTTCCAGAGGCTCGCGCGCGTGATTGGGAAAGCTAAGCTGGCTATTACGAAGCAGCCGAAGCAGCGCAAGGAATACAAGGTTATCCTGGAGCGCATGAAAGCTTGATCCGCTAACTACTTGGTAATTACAATCTGCCTCGGTGGGGGTTTTGGATAGCATCACGAGAGCATGGAGACACGAGTCGCTATAATCGATGGAAGCATGGTGAGCATGGCGCCAAAAAATTGCTTGCGATTCGCTTTCGTATATATATAGATCATATAGAGACGATGTATAATTAGATGGAGTATGCTTTGGCTGGCAGCTCTGATTAAATATTATAGTGTGCTGGTCCTACGTCGAAGTTTACATTGTCACTTGTTTAGAATAGAAATAATGATAGAACTTAAAGAGTCGAAATAGGGTATCTATTCCAGAGCGGGATGAATCAAAATCTCTCCCATGCATGCATGTTTTACAGGTCTAAAATCTGTCATGTTCCTCTAATCATCCGCTAGCTCTTCCTTCTCAGGAGCCTTTGTCCTAGGAACCTCGAATACAACGGCGCCGTTTTTACCCCCTTTAATTTTCTTCCACATGCCCAGCCGCATGTCCTTGCCTACTCCGGCCACAACGCAAAGACCATCCTTGCCGCGGTCACCCCTCTCGAATAGGGCGATGTCGTTGACAATACCCTTCACTATCCAGGGTGCGTCTTTGCTTTCATTCGCGCCATTAACCATCTCTTCATCGCCGGAGTCGTCTGCATGCACGCCATTAGGCACAAGCCCGGCAGCATCAGACGATGGAGACCCGAGGATTCCCGCGGGCTCAATCCTCCTCTTATCGTCGCTTAATTTCCAGACCCTCACGTAGCCATCCCAGCTGCCGCTCAGGATGAGGTCGGAGTACGGCAGTGTCCGGAGCGCAGTGATCCACCTAGGCTGCGGAGGCGGTACGACCTTGGGGTCCGGAGTCCGCTCGGCAGAAGCTTCAGTGGGAAGCAACGGGTCTTCCAGCCCATGGGCCTGCGGTAGAATGAAAAGCGGCTTCTTCTTCTGCAAGCTCCACAGGGCTAGGGAGCCGTTGTCGCTCCCCGTGACGAAGAGTTCGTCATCGATCATGGCAACGCGGTCCATGCTGCCCTCGTGGGCGAGGGACCGTGGGTCGATGTTGGGCTTCTGCTTCTTGTCGATGGACCCGCCGCGGAAGACCAATTGGGTCTCCTCGACGACCTTCCACAGGCGGGCGGTGCGGTCCCGGGCGCCTACGCTGATGCACCGTTCCTGTGCTAGCGCATCGATGTCTACGACTTGGTCCTGGTGGCCAAACAGGGTCTCGACGTATGCGAGCTCGTCCAAACTCCATACCTTTACGGTGCGGTCCTTGGAGGACGAGTAGAGCTGGTTCGTACCTCGGCGGAACGCTAGGCCGGTTACAGCATCGCGATGTTGGTAGAAGACGCGCTGGGGCTTTAGGGATTTGGCGTCCCAGACGATGATGCGCTTGTCTGCGCCTCCGGTGACGACGAACTTGCCGTCCTGCGAGGCTGCCACACACAGTATATCTGCTATATGCCCTTTGTAATCCCTGTCTTTTTCCTTCTTGTGGTTCCCCTTCACCATAGCGACTTTCGTCGGCTGCCGGCGCGGGGGAGCCGGGGGCTTCTTTGGTTTTCTTTTGGTTGTTTGCGGGAATTGGTTGGCTGGTAGATCTTGTAGCTTCCACTTAATCAGACACCGGTCTTTCGTAACGGTATATGCGTAGGGTGCGCATACGGCAACAGAGGTTGTGGTGAAAGTATTGCAGCGGAAAAGCGTGTGGGATGCTTTGTCGACAGCGAGCTCTGAAGCGATTTTGCGGTATACTCTTCCCTTGGTCTCAGCTACATCTTGCTGAAGGCGCTCAGCTATTATGTCACGATCGATATCCTCGGCGTCAAAGCCAGCCTCGTCGACTTCCTGCCGAACATTGTCGAGGTATCTCTCGGCGAGTCTCAACCGCTTTTCCGCGGCAGTTTCTCCTTCATTTTCCGATTCAGACCCGGTTTCGGGGGCATCTGGTAATTCAATTGCATCCTCGCTTTCGGAGTCGCTTCCTGATATGGACTCGTCTCGCTCTGCTCGTTTTGGGGGTGCGGGTGCAGATTTTGATGGAGGTTTTGACGTGGGTTTCGAAGAAGACTTGGAGGTTGCAAATCGTTTCTTAGGCGCCTCGGTTGCAGGACCGCGTTTTCGTTTCTTTTGCGCTCCGGGAATTGTAAAAAAGGAGGACATATTGGCGCCGTGAGCCTTGAAGCGAACAGCGCGGTTTGATGTGGTGATGGCACTGTTCCCTTAGAAATTTTCTATAAGTCCAAATTCGTACAAATTCATATGAAAAATAGATACCATCCATTGCTAAGAAAAAAAAAAGTTCCAATCTGCGGGACGCTGACAGGGATATTAGTTGGTGCCAAGGTGCTAGTGTGCTAAGATAAGGCCCATTGTAGACAATCTGAACAACAGATGTGGGGATGCGGCTGATAGCCTGTGGCTCGTACCTCCGACATCCGATCTACGCTGAGCCACAGACAGTGACATGCGACCTCTTCACAGCTCCAGTCTGACAGGGTTGCTAGGCTGTAGCTACCTTGCGCGTCTGTGCTTGTACCTCACTTCACCCACGGCAGCTCTGGAACAACGATTTCTTCAACCTCCCAAGGCGACACTCTACAGAGCTTAATCCTGCCGCATTAAATATTTCAAGATGTGAGGTTTTCCCTCCTATACAGGCGCTTGGATCAAAGGACTGACAGTAGCGAAATTAGGGAGGTGCTACTAGGAATCACGGGCAAGGACTTCACATTGATCGCTGCTTCGAAAGCTGCGATGCGTGGAGCTACCATCCTCAAGGCATCCGACGACAAGACGAGATCGCTCAACAAGCACACCCTGATGGCATTTTCCGGTGAAGCGGGAGACACGAGTATGTTGACGGCATGAATGGTTGGCTGTGGTGTGGAAAGCTAACAGTCAGCAGTCCAATTCTCCGAGTACATCCAAGCCAACGCTCAGCTCTACTCGATGCGGAATGAGACCGACTTGTCACCTACCGCGCTGGCATACTACGTCCGAGGCGAGCTCGCATCGAGCCTGAGATCGAGGAAGCCGTACAACGTCAATCTCCTACTGGGAGGCGTCGACCCCATCACCCACAAGCCAAGCTTGTTCTGGCTGGATTATCTAGCAGCGCTGGCAGCTGTTCCCTACGCCGCCCATGGCTACGCACAATACTATTGCCTCTCGATCCTGGACAAACACCACCATCCGGACATGACGTTGGTTCAGGGACTGAAGGTGCTAGAGATGTGCACCGACGAGCTGAAGAGACGTTTACCCATCGACTTCAAGGGTATGATACTCAAGGTGGTTACGAAGGACGGCATTCGGGAAATGGAGTTCAATGACGACAAGATCGTTAAGTGCCCGTAAAGCATTTCATGGTTTTTTCTGGTTTGGCTGCACACTGCGCATGTACATTAGAAACCTAGGCTGGGTAAGAAACCGTACGACGGCCTAGTAATCAATCGCAAGCCGGTCCAATTGAGACCGTGGTTACTGCGAGGATATCCTAACCGATGCTCTTAGTTATCGCATATGCAAAAAGTCCAAATCATCAACTGTCGTGGATGGCTGTCAGGGGACGAGGAGCGACGTGCCATAATTGACCCGTGAGATCAGTAAATCTTGTTAGCTTGGAACACTTCTTAGCTGTAGCCTGCCTCACCTATCGAAGCTCACCAGATTTTCTGTTAATCAATAAGTCTACGTAGCATGTCGGACACTGAATCACATACGTAACCTTATATCTAGTTGTGACGCTACATAGGTATGCAATATAGTAATATGGATTATATGCTCGCAGGCCCGATGTACGTGTGTAATATTGAGTGCTTACCTGGTAGTAGTAAATTGGATTACAGTCCGTCCTCGAATAATAACTTAGTTGTGTACACAAGTAACTCACTACTAAGCTCAAAACCTAGGTCGTCTCGAAGCCGTAACGACTAAATGGTCAGTGGTTCGCTATACTAGTATACCGGACTGGAGATATCATAGCCAGCTACATTTCACTTCCACCCTCCCAAGAGGCTGTTTGAAGGATCTGTTAGGCGGTGTACGTTATCCGTCTTGCGTTCTTTTAGGCGGTGAGACTTTCTGCAAATGCCACACTTTTTCACCATGCAGCGAGATTTCTTATTGGGCCCTATTGGAACACGGCAGCCCTGTTTGGAGTAGAGTTACATTCGCCTTCCCCTACCTACTTACCAACTATTGGAATGTATAATTTGGTAAGTTTCTTATCGTGAGAATATACTAGAAAGAACTCTCGTAGTTGAGGCCCACCCACGTGCTAGGTATGAGACACAAGCCTTCCATGCCTTTTTACATTCGGTCGCTTGGTGATAGAAATGGTCCAGCTGTTGACATCCCATCATAATTACGATTGCATGGCAGTATATCTCAAGGAAAATGACTTATAAGCGAAAGGGGCAGGCTGGTTAGGGCTGGCTATGGTACTGTAGGACTAAGACTATGGTGGCGACCGAGTCAGGCACACATCATTGGAGTGCCTGACCAACAACGTGCTTTTGTTGCTACATCTGCTGGCCAGGCTGAAAGACCTTAGCTTGGGTAGGAGATAGGAAGTGTTCCCCTCCATCGGACTATGCCAAGAATCCGGATAGATACAAACAGTTCCCGAATCAAACCATGATGTACCTTGGAGAGGTAAAATAAAATTTGCCACTAAATGTACCAAGCATCTTAATATCAAGCCATCATAGTGCCAGGACTGCGAACTTGCTAATCATTTGAGGCATGTTTTATCTGATCTGATATGCAGGTAGGCAATCTCAACTTCTCTGGCGACAGCCGGGGAAAGTTCGAGAATAAACTGAGCATTTGCTAGAGCAAACCTATTCGAGATTAATTTATGAGAAAAAAAAATCCAATAAACCTGAGTAAGGAGGGTTGTGGTAAGGGATATTGCCTGCCTAGGTATGTATCTAGCCGATTCAGGTTGAGTCCTTGTACCCCCCAAAGTTTCGACTGTACTAAAACGCTGCTTGGAGCGAGAGGCGAATAAAAAATTTTGTCGCAACTATCTGGACTAGGAAATGATAGGTATTATTCATATACGTATATACGTGTGTTGGTGTTTAAGTGTAGATACCCTGGGCTGCTGAGAGCTTGGAATAGGAGGTGCAGGTGGCTACTACTTAGGATGCATTAGGTACCTCAAGGAATAGAAAACAGGGGGGGCAACTGCCTGAATTACTGCATAGCGTTAGTACCTAGGCCCCTACATCATCCCTCGTTTCACTCTCTTCAGGCCATAAGATACCTACCTATTCTGTAGGTGCATACAATTGCCTACAAAAAACCTCATAACCTTCAATAAGGCCATACCAAGCCTCCCTTAGCATCAAATACAACAATCGCCCCCCAAATCCCCACGCCTACAGCCCACTACCCACGCTGATGCCACCACGCTGCTGCGATTGGTAACAACAGTAGCGTAACGTCCCTACCTAGTTTGGTCTAGGCGCCTTAGTCACAAAACCGACGCTAACGCGTTCTCGATTTTTCGACACAACTTCAAAACTTCCTGAATTTTTTTTCATCTGATCACTTTTCTCTTCTCTCCCCCACAATCCCCTTGCCATACCTAAACCTCAAACACACGGCATCACCCTCACGTCTCTCCCCTGAAAAAAAGCATTTTCTGTTTTTTTTACGTTCGGGGTTCTTCTCTTTCCTTTGAAAAAAGACTTGGTTGTGCTTTCGTTTCTCTCAAGGGATCTTGAAGGCATCTATTACATAGAAAGTGCTCTGGGACTTTATTAAGTTCATACAGCATTGCCTAGCAGCAACTTTTTTGCACCTACTTCTTAATATTTTAGGAGAAGGCGCACCTTAGTTGTTTCCTTCGTCTTCACCAAATCGTTACCGGGTCCTTAATTTTTAGTCGATCCCAACTCGTGCCTCTCCTTCAAATTCTCTTCAACTGAACTTCGTTCTTTCGAGAGAATTATTCGGCTGGGTTCCGTACGAGAAAAAAATCGATTTTTTTTCTGAACCGATTACAATCACGACCATCCAGAATCAACTGCATACTACTTCGATCTGACCTCAACTGAACTCAAACGTCAACATGGCCGATCAACTAAACATGGGCGGTTTGAGCCTGGGTGAGCAGCAGCAGCAGGCGGCCGCGACAGGCCGTTCTTACATCCCTCCTCACATGCGTGGTAAGGTCGGTGCTGGAGCAAACGCTGCTCCTCCCCCTCCCCCCATGGGTGCTGGCGGCCCTCCGCCTGCCATGAATGGCCTCAACAGCAGCGCTTGGGCTGGGTAAGTGCTCCCCTATATTTCTTGCCAAGTTTGTGCTGGTTTTTGAACATTTCGTGTATAACTTTCTATCCAATATTTCGAATGGAAATTTGTGAGCAGTTGCTAACATGCATTTTAATAGTAACAACAACTTCGAAGCGCGCCCTGCTCCGGGAGGATGGGGAGCCGGCGCTGATTATCCTGCTCCTGGCCAACAGCCGCCGCCGCCGCGCCAAGGCGGCCCCGGAGGCTGGAACAACAACCGACAGTTCGATCGTAACGCTTATGGTGCCCCTGGGGGTTCTTCCGGAGGCGGTAGCGGTGGCGGTGGCGGTAACTACGCCAGAGGCTCCGGCGACGGACAGTGGCGCGAGGGAAAGCACATTCCTGGTCCCCCGAACCCTCGCATGGAGCGCGACCTGTTCGGTACTCCTGACGACCCTTCAAAACAACATACCGGTATCAACTTCGAGAAGTACGATGATATTCCGGTTGAAGCGTCGGGCCAGAATGTGCCTGAGCCTGTCCTTACTTTCACCAACCCTCCCTTAGACGACCATCTTCTTCGCAACATCGAGTTGGCCCACTACAAGGTCCCCACTCCAGTCCAGAAGTACTCGATTCCTATTGTCATGGGTGGGCGAGACTTGATGGCCTGTGCTCAAACTGGTTCCGGAAAGACTGGTGGCTTTCTTTTCCCAATCCTTTCCCAGGCTTTCCAGACTGGACCATCGCCCGTCCCGGCTGGCCAGTCTGGTGGCGGATACGGTCGTCAGCGCAAGGCGTACCCCACATCTTTGATTCTTGCCCCGACTCGTGAGCTGGTCTCTCAGATTTACGATGAGTCTCGCAAATTTGCCTACCGATCCTGGGTTCGCCCCTGCGTGGTGTACGGTGGAGCTGATATTGGCTCGCAACTACGACAGATTGAGCGTGGCTGTGATCTCCTGGTCGCCACCCCTGGACGTCTTGTCGATCTCATTGAGCGAGGTCGCATCTCTCTTCAGAACATCAAGTACTTGGTTCTTGACGAGGCTGACCGTATGTTGGACATGGGTTTCGAGCCTCAGATTCGTCGTATTGTCGAGGGCGAAGACATGCCTGGAGTCCAGCTCCGACAGACGCTCATGTTCTCAGCTACCTTCCCCCGTGATATCCAGATGCTCGCTCGCGATTTCCTGAAGGATTACGTCTTCCTTTCGGTCGGTCGTGTTGGCTCAACCTCCGAGAACATCACTCAGAAGGTTGAGTATGTTGAGGACGTTGACAAGCGCTCCGTTCTTTTGGACATTCTCCACACACATGGTGCCGGTCTGACCCTAATCTTCGTCGAGACGAAGCGCATGGCGGACTCTCTTTCGGACTTCTTGATTAACCAGAACTTCCCTGCGACCTCGATCCACGGTGATCGCACACAGCGCGAACGTGAACGTGCGCTAGAGATGTTCAGAAACGCCCGATGCCCTATCCTGGTTGCCACTGCCGTTGCGGCCCGTGGCTTGGATATTCCTAACGTCACGCACGTTGTGAACTATGACCTCCCTACCGATATTGATGACTACGTCCACCGCATTGGTCGTACTGGTCGTGCAGGCAACACGGGTCACTCGACAGCATTCTTCAACCGTGGCAATCGCGGTGTTGTTCGCGATCTTATCGAACTCCTGAAGGAAGCAAACCAGGAAGTGCCGGCCTTCCTTGAGACCATTGCCCGGGAAAGCTCCTTCGGCGGCGGCGGCCGTGGACGATCGGGCGGTGGCCGTGGTCGTGGCCAGGGCGCTAACCGCGATTTCCGTAAGTTCGGCGGCGGCGGCGGCGGCGGTGGCGGTTTTGGTGGTGGTCAAGGAGGTGGCTTTGGAGGCCCCCCGCAATCTGGCGGCTTCGGTGGTGGTTTCAACGGCCCTCCTCCCAGTCAAGGCTATGGTGGTGGTGGTGGCTACAGCGGCGGCGGGGGCGGCGGTGGTGGTCCGGCCTACGGAGGTGGCAGCTATGGCAACCCCGGCGGACCGGGTGGCCAGGCTTCCTGGTGGTAATCCTTACAACACCGACGCCTAGACAGTCCCTGACGTCCTTTCTGGATCTCGCGAACCGCACGCGGGAATGGGATAGGCATACTTATTATGCGGTGCACAGGTTTCCCTATTTCGTATTTTGCTTTCTCTCACTCAACTGAGTTACGGAAGGCTTTTTTCTCTTTACATTTCATGGCATTTCGACACACTCCCCAACATGCTCCTTTCTACGGCACATCCGACTTCCAGCCTCCAATCTGGATCGGCAGATTCGAGTTCTTCGAGTTAAAAGAACTCTGGCATACGATAGACGATGGCATTTGTCTTTTGTTTCGGCTGCACCCCTCACGACTTGATACCCATAGAAGACTGCTGAGGGCTTTATGCGAGCAGCTGCATGAGACGCTTGGAGGTCAAACACGTACCTTGACCAAGACACATGCGGAGATATTCATCACTTAGAGAAGTGCAAGCTGCACCTACCTTACGAAGATGACGATCTCCGATTCGATGTACCCCGTATTTGCCTTTTGGAAGCCGGCCGAGATCTTTTTCTCGTCTTCCCATGGAATGGGGTTAATGCGTTCATTTTCGCATGGCCGTGGATTTGTGTTGATGGCATATTCATAGACAAAAGTGGATTTCTCGGTTCTCTGGTTGGCAGAGCTTTCTTTTTCAGGAAGACTCGCCATAGTGAGAGGACCCGCATAGAGGGCAATGAACATAGAATGGTAATCTTCGGTGGATCGAGCAAACAAAAAATGGCGTCTCGGCGAGCAGGCATAGGCTCCAAACCTCTGAGAAAATAGGATGGAGAGTTAGAGCCGACATCTGCTCTGACGACAAGGGCACAGGGAATTGTTTTAGATCCCATCTGCCATCAATGGTAATGCTTTAGCGGGCATTGGCTGAGACGCTTTCAGGCCCTTCGAGGTTCTTCACGCTGTGGTGGACTATTTAGCCATCTACGACGGACTGAGAACTTTCCAAATAAAAAAAGTTCCCCTTTACTAAACTCATGAACTGTTTTTCGTGCAACTGTCCCATTGATTCGTAGCGCCATTCACTTCTAAATTATTTTTCTTCATGATAGGTATACTGAAAAATAAATACGAGGTAAAAGAGACAGGCAACTACTCAAATACTCCGTGACTTATCCCAAGCGTTCATGATGAATAAATACTTGTTGTGATTATACTTCCAATTTATCGGCTATTAAAATAGGTTCACAGCCCCAAAACCTTGAACTCTTTTCAATATATAGGTAGGTATATTATATCCTAGCCTAAAACTTGAATGGTAAGTAAGCTAAAGAGAAGGTACCTCGTTGGTTCTTTTCATCATGGACAGTGTTTGCCTTTTAGCTCATGTAGCGCGATGAGCTTCACGAGATGGGAGGGTTTTATTTTGCAAATGCTCTTAACTATTATAGTGGGTCTGTGGCTGGAGCCTATTAAACAGGTGACAGGTACCTCCCGTACCTGAGGTCCTAATGGATAAGCTGAAGTGAAGCTACGGAGGTCCCACAAAACCGCGTGCGTAAGGCACCCGAGAGGAAGGTGACGCGCGAGACCAGGGAGAGACCTGAAAGGTATCCGGTGAGCATTTTGATTAAAGCACAGCTTGCACCCTTTCAAAATTTCAACCTCGTAAAGCAGCCAAACTTTCCACCCTGCTTACGGGTGCCTTTTTTCCCCACGGCCTTAGGTATTCAATCATGACACAATGCCAGTTTTGCATTGTCAGTCTTGATTCATAGGCCACTTTTTTTTCCTCTTATTTAATTCTCCCACCCAACAATCCATACATTCATCCGTAGAGCTCTGCAACAGGGACGGGAGTCGCACGCAATCGTGTCTGGACAACAGATCCGCACGCCAACCGAACCAAACTTCCGACTTCATCTACCAACACCACCCATCCCCAACCCCATCATTCATCCACATCGCCGTATGAACTCGCGATGGCATCGAGAGAAGATACACCCGATCAGCGAGGCTGGTCTCGCGGACCTAGCGCGGCCGTTAGTGAAGGCACGCCAGGCGACAACGAGGCTGGTGCCGTCAGATCCGAGTCGGGACATACAAGCAAGCGACAGAAGAGCAAGTCTACTGGTGGAGCCGCATCTGCAAACTTTCCTATAGTAGGAAAGATTAGACACCTGAAGAAAGAGGATGGAGAGCCGCTCTGGCGGAGAGACATTCAGTACGACTTCCTCAAAGCTGTCTTTGACGACAACAACAAAGTCTTTACAAACAGCTACGAGCCTATAGGAGATGGCAAGGAGAAGCAAAGCTTCGCTGATTTGTACATTGACACCATGGCCCGAAGCAGCAAGACCAGCAAGGTTCTACGCGACAAATTGCTCAGTGATCGAGAAGCGGCAAAGAGCATGGCAATGGTCTGTTTGTTAGTCAATGTCGGCCGCATGAACACGACGCTGAACTGTAAGTTATTCCCAATCCACCCAATGGTATGAACTCTGCTAACGAAGTTGTGTTAGTTTTCCCCGAGATGCGAGCCCAGCTTCGAACGTATCATGCCATTCCGTCGCTACAGGCCCATCAAGATGCATCTGCCTACAAGCAACTCCAGGACGCACCGAGATTGAAGTCTATTCTTAAAGGTGCGGCTGAGGACCGACCGGAGCCTCATGAGTTGGGCGAATTCAAGGGAAAACACCCCCCTCGATCGAATCCGGTAAACCTCATATTTCTCATCTGCCAACAAGCATCCTATATCGCAGAATTACATTTTCCCCCTGGTGGCGAGTTTCATGACCTTATCATGAGGACCACCTACACGAGCAAGTCGCGTGCAAAAGCATTTTTATGGTTGATGTGGTTCTACTTAGAATCCGACTTCACGGAAGAAGGTTGCGAAGAAAATCCATTTGGTGCCGGTGTAGATTATGGCACCGAAGTAGCTAACCAAGGAGTGCCTCGCATGGTGGAGATGACGGCAGAGGAGGAAGCGGCAGAGAATATCGACCCGCAAGAAGAAGTCGATTTCGGAAAAGAGAAGCAGAACCACAGAGCCAAGATCATTGCGGCCGACCAGGCATACTTAGCAGATCACCAGAGCAAGCGAGGTTCTAGAGGCAGGATCCTAGCGGACGAAGGGCCGACAGCTGCCATCCTCCCGCGGATCCGACCTTCGAAGCACGAGTCGGATCTAGATAGTACGCGATCTACTCCGCCGCCGAGAGCCTTGTCTCGTATCGGTGCTAACAATGCTGGACGACGGGGTGGTGCACCGTTGAAGCATCTCATCTTCGAGGGTTCCTCGCCTGCCGGACCCGGATCGCATGTTATTGAGGGTATTGTCCCCCGCAAGCCACGCCCCCCCACCGCACACCAACTAGCAGTTGAACGGAACCGGAACCAGCGAGTTGAGCACATTCTTGGTCGGGGTTTGAGAAGACAGTATCACCATGCACGCAAACTTCGCAGGATAGAGGGCGCGATTATACGTACGAGACGCCGCCTAGCGGAAATGAAGGACCCTCTCGTGGACAGCGACGAAGACGAGTACATGGCGCCACACAGAGAGCAGAACCACGCGTTCATCGACCGAGGCTTCGGCGGTCTTTGCCAGCTTAGGCAGGAGGAAGACGACTTTGGCGAGGAGTTCGCGTCGTATGCAGCCGCCCTTAGAAGAACGGACCGGCGACTTCGACGCTGGGACGGTCGACCGGAGTCAGGAGTTGTGCCGGTGACGAAGAAGCGTATCCCAGGCGGCTCATCGGACTACGCATCTCCAGACCCCCAAGGTGACCACGGCGGGAATGATAGCCCGGAGAAGATGGCCAGAAACAAATTAAACGGCAATGCGAACGGCGATGTTACGATGGAGGACGCCGACGATCTGGATGCTATGGATAAGGAACTCCTAGGACTCGGGAGCGGGGGCGAGGAAGGAGACGGAGATGAGGGAGACGGAGACGGAGACGGAGATGGTGATGGAGATGGCGAGGGCAAAGATGATTATGAAGACATTGATCCAATCGGTAAGGAGTTACTGGGGCTCGATGGTTCTGATGCGACGGACAGTTCGTAAGGTAATTTCTGTGGCAAAAAGGACCCCAAAAGAGGCAGAGGCACGGAGTTACTGGATTGCGGGATCGCAAATAATATGGTGGTGTCGATTCACAATGTTGTCGGTTCATCTTACAGGTAATGGCTCGGCGTAGCCCGGTAAGATGGTGTATACCTATGTACGTAAAGGGATAGCAAAATGCGATGGTTTTAGATCAGATATCAACAGGAAGCAAAATAGTGCGTTCTTATTTATAGGTGCCTGTGTTGATATGCAGAGAGTATTTGACGCAAGTAACCAGACATGCTCAAGATACTATGGATGGCTACCTAGGCGTATGAGCATCACTGCTTGAATCAGAAAGGCTATTATCATCCTAAGAGATGAGGCAATGTAGCTGGACACACATCAAGAAAAGAGGGAAGGTGAGAAATAAATCAGGGGCTTAAGAGAGACACATCGAAACCCGTGTACACCACATATAGCAAAGCGGAACCTTGATGTGATAATACCTACCCAAGGTACCTATGTAGATAAGTAACTTACTTAATCATCATGTAACAACAACTCTGTTGTCATTTTGGTCTCTTCTCGCAACAGAAGTATACAAATTCTGTGTATTATGTTTAGTAGACAGATCAAAATGAGCCGGTTGACTTCTTACAAGTCTTTTTTTGTATTATAAATCACTGAGATTATCAACAAGAGCCTGGAACCTCCAAATTAAACTCCGTATTAGGCCGAGCCAAGCTAAGCGTGCAAGCAGCTCGGGAGCGATAGTTGCTTGTTCGGGCCCGGCGTCGGTCCCAGGTTTGGTTGGCGGGTCTTGCACCTAGTTGTATGCAGAGAAAAGCTTTTTTCCCCAGGCGAACCACTTCTTTGAGCATGCATTCTAGAAACTAGCAGCAAGGCAGCAAGGTATATCTTACCAATCAGCCAATTAGTTTCCAATGTGGTACGAGTTATTGGACTACCACGTAGTATGTCTCGATTATGATGCCGGGATTCGGATTGGCGCGGCATCGGAATTAGAAAGAAAGAAAGAAAGAGGCAAGTTGAAGTACCTAACCTACCAAACTCGCCCGTGTGATAGGAGATTTACGGAATTAGGAAGTAGTCCGTGAGCGTCTTGCCTTCAACACGTTTAAGTAACTGAAACATTTTTTTCTCTTACCGACATTTTGACTCATGATGGTGACGAAGCCAGGCAGCTAGATGATGTACGCAAACGTTTCAATTATGCAGAGTGATAAGAAGAAATGCAGAGACTCTCTTTGCTACCCGTGCGTCATTCGTATGTCTTACCCACACTTGCTTCAACTCCAACAGGTCACTCATTCACTCCAAACATGGAGATGTGAGGGGAAGAAATATATACACAAGACTAAATTTGCTATTCTGAATCTTACAATGCTGTCTCGCATCATCTCGTATTGCAAAGAACGTGATTGGCGCTGGAATAGTTCAAATTATTGGCGAATATAGCAATCTCGTACTAAATCCCGAAGCACTATTGAAATTCCAGATGACTTGCATATCTTAGGTATGAAAGTAGTAACCGAATCGTATATTTTTTCAAAGCTGCTATACCTCTAAGTACTCGGTATTATAGGCTCGGCTTTCATACGAGTGGAGTCCCTTTCCGCAGCGGGGCCGATAGTCGAGGCATCATACTACTGTACGTATGCTACTGCATGCTATGTAATGTACCTGCCCATGGCCCATGGCTCCAATTGTTAGGAGGTAGGTATGTAATACGCGGAAAAGGTCCTTCCTAATCTTGACTTGCCTATTAACCACGGCCGAAACCCATTTTCCGTCTCTTGTCTCTTTTATCTCAGACTCAGTCAAACTCTCCTCTCACCTACCACCTAACTCTAGTCTCTCTGAGTTGCTATGTAAATAAATTACCCATTGAGTTTTGAATATCATCTAAAGTCACTTGTTTAGTAGTCAATCTCTCTTCCTGTATCTAGCCGGACACTTTTTTTTTTTGGCTGGCCTTCTTTCGCTTTGTCTTGGATAAACGGGAAATATTCCACTCTGCCAAGGCTCCAACCCCGAAGCTTTAGGATAAGTCCAAGAGAAAAAAAAAAGGAACGCCTCTAGGTTTGGCTTTAAGTATACTTACGTCACACTCTCGCATTATACTTACGAGTTGAGTGCTAATAGCTAAGCTTTCTTTTTGGGAAGCCATACTATGGCAAATGAAATTGAGGAAAAGGAGACAAAGACGGCCGACCCGCTTACAGAAGTCAATAATACCGCCCACTCGGAGCCGGCCACTCCCTACGACGACCCCGATGAGGAGATCCGGAGACATGAGGAACCCGATGAGAAGCAGGCTGACCGCACTGAGCTGAAGCATACTCAGAGCTATGCTACCGATGCGAGCGGGATTACTCGCACCACCTCAAGAGCCTCTGGACCCGTCCCTAATAAGCCATGGTACAAGACGCCCAACCCGCTACGGTGGGGGTCGATACCGCCGGTTCCCAAGGAGCGCCAGACCTCAAGGGAGTACACCGCTGGCTTTCTGAGCAAATTGACATTCCAATGGATGGCGCCTTTGATGAGCGTGAGCACTCGCCCCTTATTCATGTATATGCTCGTCTTGACCACTTTGTCTTAACACACATATAGGTTGGGTATAAGCGACCCCTCGAGCAAGATGACATCTGGCGAGTGAACCCTGACCGGACAGCCGAGTTGATGACGACCAAAGTGAGGGCGTCGTTCGAGAGAAGGATCAAGGAAAATGAAAAATATCCCCTGCTCTGGGCGCTGCACGAAGTCTTCTTCCGGGAGTTCTGGTTCGGCGGCATGTGCCAACTCGCTTCGTCTATCCTCCAGGTCATGTCTCCATTCACCCTGCGCTACCTCATCCAATTCGCGCAAGAGGCGTGGGACGCCTCGCAGAACGGCGGCCCACCGCCCGAGATCGGTGCCGGAATCGGTCTCGTGATCGGTGTCACCATCATGCAGATCCTCCAGAGCTTGGGCGTCAACCACTTCATCTACCGCGGCATGATGATCGGCGGCCAGACTCGCGCCGTCCTCATCAGTCTGATATTCGAGAAGTCCATGGTGCTCTCCGGCCGGGCGAGAGCCGGCGGCAAAGAGGTCTCGGATGGCTCGGCAGATGAAGACCAAAAGGAGAAAGGAAAGGAGAATGTAAGCAAGACATCGGGAAAGGTTGATAAGGTAAAAAAGGATGGCAAAGCGGACAAAGTTGGCATCTCCGGCGACGGCACTGGCTGGAGCAATGGAAAGATTGTGAACTTAATGAGCGTTGACACTTACCGCGTGGACCAAGCCTCCGCCTTATTTCACATCAGCTGGACGGCGCCAATTGCTTGCATTATAACTCTCGTTGTCCTTCTGATCAACTTGACGTATAGCGCGCTCGCCGGCTTCGCCCTTCTTGTTATCGGTATTCCTGCCCTGACCAGAGCAATTAGATTGCTATTCAGACGCCGAGCCGCAATCAACAAGATAACCGATCAGCGCGTGAGCTTAACACAGGAGATTCTGCAGTCTGTTCGCTTCGTCAAATATTTCGGATGGGAAGGGGCTTTTCTAGAACGCCTCAAGGAAATCCGGACTCGAGAAATCCACTCCATTCAAGTCCTTCTGACGATTCGAAATGCCATCAACGCCGTCAGCATGTCGCTCCCCATATACGCTTCCATGTTGTCGTTCATCACGTACTCGCTCACCAACCACGGCCTTTCGGCGGCCCAAGTGTTTTCGTCGCTCGCGCTATTCAACGGCTTGCGAATGCCTCTGAACTTGCTTCCCCTCGTCATCGGCCAGACGGTCGACGCCTGGTCGTCTCTGAAGCGCATTCAGGAGTTCATGCTGTCGGAGGAAATGGAAGAAGATGTTATCTTGGAGCCCGAGGGAAAGAGCGCCGTCGAGATGCACGCTGCCAGTTTCACTTGGGAGCGAACGCCGACCCAGGATAACGAGAAGTCCCCCGCTGTCAGCAGCGAAAAGAAAGGCAAGGCCGGACCTCCGCAGAAGGGAGCCAAGTCAGCCCCCAAGTCCGGCAATAACAGCGGGTCGGAGAGTTCCGAGGACACGGCGAGCACGCTCGTAGAGGAGCGCGAGCCGTTCAAACTGCAGGATCTGAACCTTGAGATCGGTAGAAATGAACTCGTTGCTGTCATTGGAACGGTCGGAAGTGGGAAGAGTTCCTTGCTTGCTGCGCTTGCCGGTGACATGCGCAAGACGTCTGGCGAGGTTGTGCTGGGTGCCTCGCGAGCTTTCTGCCCGCAGTATGCTTGGATCCAGAACACAAGTGTTCGGAATAACATTCTGTTTGGAAAAGACATGGATCGCGACTGGTATAAGGAGGTGATAAAAGCGTAAGTGAATACGTTGCAATTCCAAGTGTCCAACACATACTAACTTCGTTGTCAGATGTGCTTTGCAGCCGGATTTAGATATGCTACCCAACGGCGACGCCACCGAAATAGGAGAAAGGGGTATCACGATATCCGGTGGACAGAAGCAGCGGCTCAACATCGCTCGAGCCATTTATTTCGACGCTGATATCGTGCTAATGGACGACCCTCTTAGCGCGGTTGACGCTCATGTTGGCCGTCATATCATGGATAACGCTATTTTAGGCCTTCTGAAAGACAAGTGCCGTATTCTTGCCACTCATCAACTGTGGGTTCTGAACCGTTGCGATCGGATCATATGGATGGACGGCGGTAAGATCCAGGCCGTCGATACGTTCGATAACCTCATGGCAAACGACTCCGGTTTCAGGCACCTAATGGAGACAACGGCTGTCGAAGAAAAGAAAGAAGAGGAACCGGCCGCTGTCGAGGAGAAGACGGCCGAAGGCGACAAGAAGAAGAAAAAGAAGCGAGGCCAGGGATTGATGCAAGCGGAAGAGCGAGCCGTGTCGAGTGTTCCCTGGTCCGTCTATACCGGCTACATCCGAGCTTCGGGAAGCATTCTCAACGCTCCTCTCACTATCATGGTGCTGCTAATCTCCCAAGGTGCTAATATCATGACTTCGCTATGGCTATCGTACTGGACCTCCAATCGCTTTGGCCTTTCAACTGGTGTTTATATCGGCGTATACGCCGGATTGGGGACGTTACAGGCTGGATTGATGTTCGCCTTCTCGATCCTGCTGACGATGTTCGGCACTAGTGCTAGTCGGACACTCCTCAGGCAGGCCGTTACGAGGACCCTTAGAGCGCCGATGTCCTTCTTCGACACGACGCCGCTCGGCCGCATCACGAATCGGTTCTCGAGGGACGTGGACGTCATGGACAACAACCTGGCCGACGCGATGAGGATGTACTTCCTGACGATGGCAATGATCATCTCGATCTTCGCCCTGATCATCGCCTTCTTCTACTACTTTGCCATCGCGCTAGTCCCGCTCACAATCCTCTTCGTGCTCGCGGCGTCATACTATCGGGCCTCGGCGCGCGAGGTCAAGCGTTTCGAGTCCGTGCTCCGGTCCGTTGTGTTCGCCAAGTTCGGCGAGGGGCTCAACGGCGTGGCGTCGATCCGCGCGTACGGACTGAAGCAGCGCTTCGTTACCGACCTGCGCGACGCCATCGACGAGATGAACGCGGCGTACTACCTGACCTTCTCGAACCAGCGGTGGCTGTCGACGCGGCTCGACAGCATCGGCAACGCGCTCGTGTTCACCGTGGGTATCTTGGTCGTGACGTCGCGCTTTAGCGTGTCACCGTCCATCGGCGGCCTCGTGCTCTCGTACATCCTAGGTATCGTGCAGATGCTGCAGTTCACGGTGCGACAGCTAGCCGAGGTCGAGAACGCCATGAACGCCGTCGAGCGGCTGCAGTACTATGGCACGCAGCTCGAGGAGGAGGCGCCCGAGCACACGGTCAAGGTGCGGCCGTCGTGGCCCGAGCGCGGCGAGATCGTCTTCGACAACGTCGAGATGCGGTACCGCGCCAACCTACCGCTGGTGCTCAAGGGCCTGTCGATGCACGTGCGCGGGGGCGAGCGCATCGGCATTGTGGGGCGCACCGGCGCCGGCAAGAGCTCCATCATGTCGACGCTGTTTCGACTGGTGGAGATCTCGGGCGGCCATATATATGTCGACGGCCTCGACATCTCGACGCTCGGGCTGCACGACCTGCGCTCGCGGCTCGCTATCATCCCCCAGGACCCCACGCTCTTCCGCGGCACCGTCCGCAGCAACCTCGACCCCTTCCACGAGCACTCGGACCTGGACCTGTGGACGGCGCTGCGGAAAGCGGATCTAATCCCTGCGGACGCGGCGATTGATGATAAAGATCCGTCGCGCATCCACTTAGATAGTGTTGTGGAAGAAGACGGGTTGAACTTCAGCTTAGGCCAAAGACAGCTGATGGCGCTGGCAAGGGCGCTCGTGCGCGGGTCCCAGATCATCGTGTGCGACGAGGCCACGTCGAGCGTGGACATGGAGACCGACGACAAGATCCAGCGCACCATGGCCGTCGGGTTCCGCGGCAAGACGTTGCTGTGCATTGCGCACCGTCTGCGCACGATTGTTGGTTATGATCGTATTTGTGTTATGGACGCCGGGCGCATCGCCGAACTGGACTCGCCCATCGCGCTGTGGCGGAAGGAGGGCGGGATCTTCAGGAGTATGTGCGATCGCAGCGGTATAAGGGAGGAGGATATACATAGTGCTATGGCTGGGTTGAATGAGGAGGTGGAGGTGGATGGCTCGGAGTGGGATGAGAAGCGGGAGGAGGCGGAGGGGTCAAGGGCGAAGAAGGAGGAGGATGGGATATAAGTATCATCTCTATATAGTCTAGAGGTTGAGGTTGGGATATATGGGATAGATAGAGAGGTAGATAGGTGGGCTCGAGTTAGATGGTTGGATACCTCCTAGATGAGGCGTGGCCAGATGGTTGGATACCTAGATGATATAGCGATATATTCAAATGTAGCGAGCGTGAACAAATTCATTCTATCTTAGGTTGTGTATCTACGTCTAGAATGATTTGTCGATGGACACGGTAGAGATGGAAGGAAGGGGAGGGAGTTGACTGTATGACATGTTGACGCTGCAAGTCTCACTTGTTCCGGAAAGTGAGGCTTTTGCTGAGAGTACAACATGAGCGTGTATAACGTGGTTTAAACCGCTCTTTTACAAGAAGTCGTCTACGTCCGGAACAAGAGAGACAATAGACAAGACAGACGGGACTCATGCGAAACTGAAAAGGAGAGCGGAAGGATGGAAGTGATGTGGGATGTCGGTGCGGCTGAATATTGATACTATCCGCGGACTATTTTCTTCCTTCCTTTCTTTCTAACCTATTAACCTCATTTACTACGTACGCAGGCAAGTGGGAATTTTCTCTCGTTACATGACACAAGAATGGGTGGCACAAGGGAGGATTCGTTTCATTTATTACTATTGGGCTGCGGAAGTTGGTGGCCTAACTCAAATCTTTCGACGTCGGTGTAGAATATGTATGTGCAAGGGGATGTTACACTCGTTATTTTCTTTAGGTAGTTATTTATTTACAAAATTGCGCAAATATAGACAGTTGCACGCAAGAATCGTCTTGGTAATCGGATGTGTCTATACCAATCATGATATATAACGCGAATTTTTCTCTAAGAGGCTGTTATTTGTTTGCAGATGGGCAGATGGGTTACCGAGTCCTTGGCCTGGGTCCTTGCCACTTGTCTGCAACCTACCTGCAGACCACTCGACCAACAGGATGCTATTTTTATCACAAGTCATCTCTGGGACAGGATGTAGCACTTACATATATATATGCAAAAAGCAATAGGTCAAACAGACATATAAAACTCCACAATAGCACGACCCATTGATATAGGGAATCAATCATTGTCAGGGGCGTAGATAATTATTGGATAAACAAGAGACTATTCACTACAACCCTATCTCTCTTCTTCTCTGTGTGGTGATAGATATGTGACGTAGTAATGTCGTTGCGTTGCGTTGCGTTGCGCCTTTTTCCCTTTTTTTTCAAGGCTTCAAATCGAGGAAGCCCTCAAAAAGGCAGTGGTACTGTAAACAAGTAAACCCCCGATGCCCAAACTCCAACTCTAATGCCCGACCCCGATTACACAGACGCAATTGTTGGTACACAAAAACTAATTTGCTCCGCGAGAGCACAAAACCAAGTTGCCAAGGTTTATTGTGACTTCAAACTCCTCACCGCCGGGAGGGAAGAAAGCTCTCCCCCTTTCCCGGTCCCACTGTGCTTCTAACCAGCCACGTGGTTTGCCCGACACGTTCTACACTATGTCTTTTGGTAATGTATTGAAAAATAACTTGCGGGAATGATGGTTGACAGTCCCTTGATATTGAAAAACCCCTTTACCGGACCCGGTAGACGAAACGAAAAACCTCCTGCCATCGAACCTATCGCCGGGTGGGAGATGGGCTCCAAGTGTTGTGATTACTCGGTGCCGGCGGCGGGAAAGGGTTCTGCGGATCGTCTAGTAGATCCTCCAAATAGGCACTCGGTGCTCGTCCGCTCGGCGGCCGGTTGAGGTTTAGAGAGCTTGCGCTCATGTTCCGTCTCCCCATATCCGAGCGAGGTCCTACACTGGGAGCCAGGCTGGGAGACTCGGGCGGTGTATAACCGAGGGGCCGTCCACGCGACTCCGGGCGCAAGTTCGTCAGACTGATAGAGTGATTGTGACTTTGCTGCGGAGAGCCTGCCCCGGCAGCATAGAAGCCCGAGGGCAAGAAGCGAGATTCGCGGTTACCACCGCCGGATCCGGTAGGGGCCGTGGGAGAAAAGAAGAGGTTCGATTGACTCGGAGTAGCTGAAGGGATAGGGCCTCTCGTCGTTCGTCGTACGCCACGTCCGGACATAGCATTGCCCAGCGAAGCCGACGATGCTTGGTCCGTGTACTTGTAGAAAGGGGCGGCCGGAGGGAACGACGCCTTGTCATTAGCAAGTTGTTGAGCCATGGCCGCTTTCTTGACCGAGCGGTGCAGGAGACAGGCGACGACCGCCCGCCATATCAATACGGCAATTCCGAAAGCACCCAGGATGGCACCGACGGCAATGAACACGGTACCTTCGGGCATGCTCGACGGTTGCATGAACGGAGCATTGTTCGTAGGCGGGACGGTCGGAGCGGGATAGCTGTACTGGCCGGGGAGAGTTGGAAGTGGTTCATCGGATGAGGTACCAGTAGAGGTAGCTGCTGAAGTGGTTGCCGTTGACGTCGAATCATCGGTCTTGGATGTGGCATCACTTGTCGCGCTCGTCTCATCGGTAGTGCTGGCGGGATCCGAAGTTACAGTGGCAGAAGCAGTATCGGAATCCGTCGCCGATGTCGTCTGCGCGTCTGTGGTGGTCACGGCATCTTGAGCAGTCGTGGTTGCGTCGTCGGCAGTGGTGCTGGCGTCTTGGGCGATGACGCTCGTAGCGAAAAGAGCAGCTAGAGCGAAGAGGATCGGTTGTGCGCGCATGATGGGCGACTTCGCAACAGCGGACAGGAATAATTAAGCGAATGAGGTTCCCGTCGTCGTTTTTAATGCGTAATCGCGAGCGCTCCGAAGCGGTTGAAATGTGGTGTTTTCGAATTCTGTCGGACGATACGAATTGTTGGTCGTATTGAGGCTGAGTGGAATTGGAAGGCCTGGAAGGTTCGTATTCGGCCCTTACGCAATTACGAAAGGGTTTCAAGAAAAGGGTACCCCGTGAACGATAGATGGGGGCACGTCTCTAAGAAGACTTGGTGGCTAGGATGATAGAAAGAATGTGGCTAATGACGGAAGAAGAATATGGATTAGAAAATTGTATTTACGATTGTTGCATTGTTGTTGTTTTTTCCTAGCCTCCCACCTCTTCGTTGCCGATGCAGGTGAGACTTACCAAGGTGAGACTGAGACTTGGAAGACTGAAGGTGGATGGGGGGCCGAAGACTGGAGAAAAAGGAGGGAAATGCTAAAATAAGCAAACAGTAGTAGCAAAAGCCAAATTGAGAGGAAGCGAGGCACGTTCGCGTTATACTTCTCCCTGTACTGGTACCTTGCTTATAGTGACTAATCGTTAATTAGCGGCCTAATCAAGCTGAGTCCAGGCACAAGCGCCGCGCCAGAATGGAAAACCTTCCACGCAATAGCCTCTTTAGTCCGTAGGGGTCCATGTACTGTACAAAGACTTTTCTGTACCGCATCGGCCAATTTGGGAGGTTGCAGCGATGCTGTGCGACTTGGTAACACAGAGCACAACAGCAGCCACGCATGTCGCATGACTGAATTTTATGTATTCGTACGAGATGCTACCTAGATCTTGTACATATTTGAGATGGGCTGCATTATAACTTACCGCCTTAAGACTGAGTGGAATAAATGATACAAAATAGATTCCATATGGTGGTTTATAAAACAAACACACTAGCCTTTTCTTTTCCGTGGAGAAGAAACACGGGGCGGATGAGAGAACGCAATCATTGACGTAGATCTCGTGGTGGAAAGGTAGAAATACCTACATGTGGAATGTGGCACATGAGCACTGACCAAGTTCTTCTTAATTACTAGCGCACCCTGTATGCTGGAAACCTAAGCCCCATTACGGACAGCGAGCATCCCTGCAAGGCGGCTAATCTGATAATCCTCCTTCCAGGGCGGTGAAGATTTTCAGAAGCGGCAGATCTGCCAAACCTGCCTCATACTACAGCCACACCATTCGACGGCCTCTCGATCGCTTCGACACGAATTGTAGCCTCTCCGACATTCGATACTCGAACCGTCACGTATACGATCCAGGGACAATAATCATGGGTGTAGCAAAGAAGACGCGCAAGTTTGCGCAGGTTCGTCATCCCCTCTACATGTACTCTATCATCTATCCAACCAAATTCTTATCGATAAGACACCATACAATTGTGAATAGCTTCACCTAGCTAACATATTCCCCTCTCCGTAGGTCAAGCGCATAATCTCGCGCCGGGACGCACGCCTCAAGGAAAACGTCTCGAAAGGTGAAGAATCGAACCCGCAAAAGACGAAGACCGCAGCGGGCGCCTCGGGCGACATCGTGCGGCGCGAAGTCCCCCAACTCCCCTCGCAGCTCTTCTTCCAGCACAACGAAGCGCTTGTGCCGCCGTACAACGTGCTGGTCGACACCAACTTCCTGTCGCACACGGTGCAGCGTAAGCTGCCCCTGTTAGAATCTATGATGGACTGCCTGTATGCCAAGTGCACGCCCATCATTACGAGCTGCGTCATGGCCGAGCTGGAGAAGCTGGGGCCCAAGTACCGGATCGCGCTGCGTATCGCCCGCGACGAGCGCTGGGAGCGGCTGCAGTGCGATCATAAGGGCGTGTATGCCGATGACTGCATCGTTGATCGTGTGATGTGAGTTTTATGCTCCCCCTCCCCCCCCCCCCCCTCAGAAATTGCTCTTGCAGCTGGGCTAGCTAGCCTGTGATGGAGAGAGAAGAAAAGAGAGGGAAATGAGAGCTGACTTCTGACTTTTTTGTAGGAAACACCGTATATACCTCGTCGCCACGAACGATAAAGACCTCTGCCGGAGGATACGAAAGATCCCCGGTGTGCCCATTATGAACGTCGCTCGAGGGAAGTACGTGATCGAAAGATTGCCTGGTGCTCCGAATTAGTTTTGAAGGGTTAGTCACAAAAAGAGGTATCTTTTAAGGGGCATTACGGCATTATGGCGTTTGGGGGAGAGAAGTCTTCAAGGCTTCATAGCATACTACGGCGTCCGGAGACATAAAAAGGGGTCAATTATCTTAGATATGTATAGGAGCTCGGAAAAGAAAAGAGTTTCAGAATGAAACAGTGTTCTCGACGATTCATGTTGAATAGACAATCGCAATTATTAGCCTCAGCTACGTGCTGGAGTTGAGACCGCCTAGTAATGGTCCTCCCTATGTACAAGTGAACGAAAAACCTCGTTCCGTAGAAGGGTATCATACCCAACTCAGCTATCTCGCAAACTCACCGCCACGGGTATAAACGGCGGTCGTTCCTTTCCTATGCTCTCTATCAACGTCAAGGTCACCACCTCGTAAAATGCCATTTTGACTCCCTGGAGCCTTCAGGGCTGCTCAAGAACGCCGTCCGCGTAAAGTCGCGGAGAGAAATCGATTATTGTACAACCGCCCCCTTTTTTTTTCGCCCCTCCCCTGACCGAATTTGACCCTTAGAGGTAGCATGCATATATAAGCGCGGCTACTAGTCTAAGGGTGAGTGAGAGCCATGAAATGAAGACCGTGATGCAATAAACCGCCGTGCCCGTTACAAATGAATTCCAAAAAGGACGTAACGCCGACTTTGCGAAGAGGGATGGATTATTAGTAGTAGGATTAGTTAAGGAAGCCTTTGCATGCGGCAGTTCCGCACAGGCAAGGGATACGATCCAGGCTCCCAATCTCTCGCTCGAACTTGTAGTCGTATGTTAACTCTTCGTCTGTGGCAACAGTTGTTAGTACATAGTCACTTTTAAAAAGGGCAAATGCCCGGGCTGTAAGGGACTTACTCTGAGCAATGTCTCGTAAGGCGTAGATAACGATTCGTTTACTACCTTCCACCTTGATGATTTTGGCTGTACAGTTTGGCATACAGCTGTGATTGATGAATCGAGCGATCCCACCCTTCTTCGTCGCGTCAACGACTGTACTGTCATCGATCCGGAATAGGTAGCTGCTACCAATGCCACTTTTTAGGTATCGGTTTTCCCGGATTTCGGAAATGGACTGTCGCACTTCCTCGCCGACGTATTCAATGATCATGTCGTCCTTATTGATGTTCTCCATCGCATAAAGACCCCAATTATGGATCGCAGATCGCGCAAATTTAACGGGCTTCTTACGCTTCTTAAGTTGGTTGAATCTGAGAACTTCTGAGTCTTGGCCCAAAGTTCTTTTCTGATCATTGAGGTCTGCCACAAAGCGGCGGTTATTGACACGATTGGCCCTGGAATTGCCCTTGGCCAATAACTTATCGGCGGCGAGCTTCGCTGCTTCTGCCGCCGCCGCCGCTGTGTCTTTGCCGTCTTTCTTGGCTGCACGGAGCTGACGCTCTTCTCTAGCCTTCTGAATCTTAAGATGATGGGGAAGGTATTTGGACTTCTCTGAGTTGAGGATTTTCTTAACGCCTTCGGTACGCGCACAGCCGGTGGAATTGGGCACGTAATAGCCCCCAATTATTATGGGATCAGTTGAGTTTGGCTCGGTGTTGAGCTCACGAATGCGGTTGTGCCTCCAGACCCAGAGTTTGGGGTCACCAACCTCACTGACCTTGAACTTCTTCTTCAACTTGCTAATTTCAGGTTGATCCTTCGAATGGAGTTCTAGCTCTGGTACGGAGTGCATTGACAGTTTGAAAGCTCCTGGCATGTCCAAGGCTGGAGTTACCGTATCGGAGAAGCGCTCATCCCTAGGAACGACCTCTGGGATGATTTCTTCAACCATTGGCTTGTCGATTTCTTCGGGTTCTGGCAACTCTTCTTTCTGTGCAGGTTGCACGGATTCTTGATTCTTCAAGGCTTCGCGTTCTTCAAAAAGCTGCCTCTTGCTCTTCTTTTTCGGTTTGACTGTAGCCACCTTCTTTCGGCCCTTAGTAGGCTTCTCGGTTGGCGTGGGGACTTCAGTAACCTCAGAACCCTTGTCATTGTCAAGTTCGGCGTCAGGCATAACAACATCCTCAGCCGGACTGGGGAATTCATGCTCCAGTGCATCAATAGTTACACCGAACAGCTCCTCGTCCGACTTCTTTTGTCGTTTGATGGCAGCTTCAACATGCAAATCGAGCTTTCCGAGCTTTCGCTTCTTAGTCTTAAGAAGATTGCCGGTGACGGGAAAACTAGCATCGGTCATTGAGTCTTCGTCGACAAAGCCATCCTCGAAGGCATCTTCATCCGTGCTCATACGGCTTCGAGGTCTCGACTCTGCTTCTTCGACTTCACGAGCCACAGAATCACGATTCTCCGTCTCATCCTCAGAAACCTCGTCTTCACTATCCGGAGGCTGCAGCCGATGATGGAGGGAACGGAAGGCATTGTGCACAGCAGAAGATCGCTTACGCGCAAAGGGGTCGGTAAATCCGTAATTTCGTTGCGCAGCTCCTTGGCTCTTAACTTTCCTGATTCGAGGGAGGGCCGTTACGTTGATACGCTTCGGGTTTGGGTTTGCAGTGCGACTGTCTATCGGGTCGGCGCGCGAGTTGGGCGTACTGATCGGAGTCACGTCTCGGTCCTCAATGCTAATCAAAGGACGTGATGGCCCGGTTGGGTCCTCTAGGTTTAGTCTACGTCTCTTCGCTTTATGGTTAACCGGATCTAGGAACGTGAACAATGCGGGGACGGCGACTTTTGTCCTCATATATCTGATCAGGTGCTCTTTCATCTCTCGACGAATAGTCTCAGCAGCCTCTGTGACAGGATCGAAATTTTTTGCACGCTGCTTCTTCTCTTCCTCTAAGACTGCTTCTTCGTCGCGACGTCGCTCGTCACGCGGTCGATATTGGTGCTCGATTCTTGAAATAATGTCTGCATGAGACCTCTTTCCAGGCTCGCTTCGGCGCAAATGGGCGATAGACTGAGATGACGTCGAGGGAGTGACACCGTGAAGGCTCATAGCCATGGTGTAGGTAAAGAAGGCGCTACCATCTGCTGACCTGATACATCTATAGGCTTCGTCTCGTCCAAAAGTGTCATTAGAGAATATGATATAGTAACCAAGCCGATCCGCTCGTATGTCCTCAAACTGAAACGACTTCAGACGTTTCTTCATGTGGGATATAGTCGGCGCCATAACCGGAACGCTTGAGTCAGGTATAAAGATATACGGTTCGCCATGGAGAGTGGGCACGACGGGTTGGGGATCGACTATTATAGCTGGAAAAGCTCTGGGTACTGTCGGCGCAGCCCAGTTGGGCTCCGCCGTCGGTGTAGGTCGCTGTCGATCGGCGGCAGGGCCTCTCGGAGCGGAAAAGGGGATTCGGTTAGGAACTTCGGGAGGCCTAATTTTCGGCCCAGTAGGGACTGGCGGCGTCGTAGTTGCGCGCATAGCCTCCTCATGACCCTTCTTGAGAATCGTCTCAAGCATGATCCTACTCTTCTTGCTATCTCGGTCGAACTCTACTTTAATATAGTTTGACTCAATCTTTTTTCCATTCATAGTCCTGATCGCTCTACGCGCAGCATCGATAGCAGAGACTGGGGGTCGCCGCTGTGGCTTCGAGTCTCTATAACGGAAAGTGGCAAACCCTAGATAACTCCCAGTTTCGGGGTGCATCTTATTGCTGCTTTCTGCGATGTCACCAAACTGGGCGAATGAGGTCAATACCTTGGAGAAGGTAATTAAGGGGTTGAACCCGCTGACGACAATCTGGGTAGGCGGCCCCGGACCGATAGAGGTAGCAGGATCGTACGTATACGGCTTAAGGTTGTAGGGAGCCTGGCGTAGTCTCGCCTTCGGTAGATGGAAGTCGACATTGATATAGTCAAGCCAACTGCCTTTCGACAAGCGAGGATCTGGAGGGGGGACGTCATCTTCCTATTCAACAAAATTAGCCATAAATTCAGACGAGTCAGATGACGCCCCCCCTCAACAAGTATGATATTGTATTGTATCGCATCGTGTTACGTACCAAACCGAAATTTTTATGCTTAGGTTGCATATTTTTCCTCTCGCTCGACGATAAGCTCTTGTCGGTGGAAGGATCGTATATACACCGAGTCCCCTTGATAGCGAGGTTGGGATCTCGAGCCGGGGGGCGCCCAGTGATACCGGGAATACTAGAGGAGGGCTTCGTAGCCGCTGTGGAACTCGCGTTATCATATCTGGTGGTAGCAGTCTGCATAGCTGAGGAGCGCTGCTTTGCGGGTTGCATATTTGCAGGGTGTGGGGGGGAGCCCATATTGGTAAGAGGAGTAGTATTGCTGTTGGAAGCGCGCGATGAGGCATTCAATGCAACGGATGTATTGAATGTTGTGAAAACAGACGAGGCAGTGCTCGCGTGCGAGCTTGCGGAGCCAACACCGTTCAATATATCTCCTTGCAAAGACTCGGTATCATCTATCGGAGGATGTGCGGCATCTGATAACGATGAATCGTGCTTGGCGCCATCGCGGCGAGCAGGTGCGTCTGTCTTGGAATCATTGTCGGCGGATTCTGATGTCTTGGTCTTCTCTCGTTCCCGTTCATTAGCCTTGTCTCTAGCGGCGCGAGGAGCATTTGGGAAGAACTCCTTATAACCCGCGCTAGGAGCCATGATTAAGATGGTCGAAGGTCTTGGCCGCGCCTATCCATCGACCATCATACTCCCAAACCGGATCGTATCAATGATACCATTCATGTATTGAAAATGGGTATATGCATGGGCATAGGCGACAAAAGTATTGTGGTTGCAAGTTGCAAGTGAAAGAGCAATGTGGAAGTGGTAGGCAAAGTAGGCGTGGGATACGCGAAATTGCTGCGTCCACGCGACAAGATCGGAGATCTGACGTGTGGGACTTGCTCTTTGAAAGAGACCAAGGAAAAACTATGTTGGGTGTAGACGTCGGCAAAAGAAGGCTAGGATGTTGAAAAAGGTCCCAATACGGTCGCATGAAGATGCGAAACGTATACCGGGGGGTTTGGTGCCCGCGAGGCCAAAACTATACCTTGTGTCGAAGGAGGGCGGGAGACGGAGAAATGCAGAGGCTGATGTCGAAAAGTTGAATTGAGTCGATGAGCAAAGCCAGATTCTCATTTCAGGCATGGGGCCAAAGTCCGGGGGCTAGAGCCACAAGGAGGTATGCGCCACAGTTTTTATTTTTCTATCTTAAGGTGCCTAAGGTAGGTATTTGAGGTACCTAACTAGCCCTGAACTAGCACGCTAGCTATAATAATCCCTGTAACATTCACTCTATCCCACCTCGCATATTCCCATCCAGTCAACTGCGGTTGCACCTGGACAATGTGGCACGTAAGTACTTATTAAGAAAGAGCATCTGCACCTATGCATTTGCCCTGCCGTACCTTTTTTTTTCACCTGCCTAGGTACATATGGTATCGCATGCACTACAACGTCACCGCCATTTGCTATTCGCTCTTTCTCGTTTTGGCGTGCAGGTGTGTCAACAAGAAGGAGTAAGAGCGAGTCGATTCGGGTTTACCCGTCAATTCTAGTACCAGAAGCAACTCCTTTTTTTGTACTATTTTTTTTGTCAGGTACAACACTGTTGATGCAGTTCTAGTATACCTAAGATTTCCAATCACTCCTTACATTCAGGGGCTGCAGATATCTCATCCGAAACCAGGACATACTCCTGCTGTTACATGAAGTTATTCTCCAAAAGTAATCCACGGCTCCAGTACTTAACTGCCTTGGTTAATGTTGCTACCTATGCAGGTGTCCATTGTCCCGTCATGTCAATGCTGGCAGACGCATCCAGTCTAGGTAGTTTCATGAATACCAATAGCGCAGATTGGACTACCCAAAAAATTCATGTTGCATCAGGTACAAAGGAGAACAGACTCGAGCCTTAGACTTGGCAATGAGACACTTGTAACAAAAGAAGTCGTGTTCTCTTCCGCAGTCATTAAAAATTCCACGTCAGCTACACCAACGGCCAGAATATTTCGGCTGACGAGAAGTCGTGTGGCTTAGCCGCCTTTCTTATCAGGCCTCTCAACGGGAATACCGAAAGCCTATGAAAGTCCATTTGGAGGCCTGCGTACGAAGTCTCGAATGTGTATACTGCCCTGTGCCCTAATTCTATGAGTCGGCTTAACCTTGGATGTAACAAAAACAGTACGTGAATACATGATCAGTACGGCACGCTTCATATAGGCAAAATTTGGTTGGGCTAAACCAATCGATACGAACACAGGATTGCTTCACAATATTGAAGTGAAGCAGGTATATCAGCAAATATACCATTTTCGTTTTTTAAAAGATCTTTATTATTATGACACCAGACTCATACAAGTGAATGACCGATGAACGTTTGTTTTAATAATAACGCAACGTGCATTTTCACTGCATATAAAATTCAGGGTAGACGCCAAACCTCCAGCCGAGTATTTGTATACCACCAACGCCAATTCACACTGAAATGAAACTGATTAATCCACGAACTTCAACTCGAACTCTTCCTCCTCGTCCATGGATGGCATACCACTGACAAGCTCAAAGTCATCCTCATTGTCCTCGTACTCGGGGTTGAATATAGATAGGAACGGGACTCTCTCCTTCCACTCCTGATCCTCCGTGGCAGCCGAAACTTGCTTATGTGCGTATGTCGCGGGCGTGATAGTTTTGTCCGAGTCACTCGACAAAGTTGAATCTGTTCGAGTAAATCCAGTTGTTGACCTAGGCCTGGGATTTACGGTTTCCTGAGAAAGAATGGATGCGGTAGATCGACCCTTAGTATAGCCAATCGTGGTTCTCGAGTTGGCTTCGATCTCCATTGATGTCTTTCTAGGGATAGTCTGCCCCTGTGCGATGGGCTGGCGTCTGAAGCTAGGCAGTTGGAAGGATGCAGCCCTCCTGTGTGCAGGTAGATTCGCAATAGCAGGTCTAGCAGCCCTTCGCTCCATCGATTTAGTAGTCTCGTTCATGGAAAGAGCATCAGCAGCCTTTCTAGATATGAGAGTAGATGGGGCCCTGGGCAATGTTGGTTTCTTTGCGTTGGCGGACAGATTAGACAAGCCCTTAGCTTTCTTCTTGTCGGCATCCAACTCATCTTGAATATTCCATTCAAAGTTCTCTATGTCCGCCTTGATTCGCTTGTCACCTTCCTCCAAGGCCTTTCTGGTCTTCTCCTGCAACTCCCTGTCTGCTAGAGGAACGCCATGCTCATCCACAGGGTTGAAGTAATAGTCGTAGTAGCCCTTGAACAAGTTCTCGCGTTTCAGGGGGTCCAGGTTGAGTGCGCCTTCAGGGAAGACATCCGATTCGTACGGGATGTCCTTAGGTCTTGGAGGACAATACTCAATTTCCTCCTCACTTAGAGGATCCGTCTCTTCAGCATGGACTTCCAGTTTGTGTACCTCGCCCTGTGCATGTTTCTGTTTGGGACGAGTGGTGTTGGGTGCCTTCAAGTGAGACTTCTCGAGTCCGCGAACAGCGCTCTTGGCATTGACGGTTTGTTGGCCTTTGGCCTTTGCATTTGTCGTCTTGTCGCCAAGGATTGCTCTGCTACGTGGTCCTATTTCTACTAGTGAGTATTGATATCCTTTGTATCGTATGGAAGCAACTACAAAACTTTGTATTGCGTACCTGAGGGTGTGGTGAGATTGGACTTGTTCACACTCTTTCCTCCTTTGGAGGTTAGAGCATTTTCGTTGCCCTTCGCTCTACCACCGAGGATGCTCTTGGCACCTCCAGCAGCATGCGCCGCATTCTCGTCATTCAGAGGGACCTTGAGAGGAGTATTTGCATATCTTCCTCCTGGGGTCTTAGGTTGAAGCTGGCGCTTGACTTGGCCTTGTTGTTGCTTCAGGGCCGCGCCATTTTGGTGGCTGAAGGCTAAGTTCTCTTGATCTCGAGCGGCCAGCATTTCGGGTAGGTTCGAATGTATCGGCTTGATATTCGGGCGATTGGTGGTTCGTAGGTCTAGGAAACTCGACGCAGTATCGTAATTGGTGAACTGATGTTTACTACCTGATCTAAGTTGAGGAGGGATGTCTCCCCATCAGCATAGGTATGTATCCTGAAAATGGATAGAATTTGGGTGCTGGAATTGTTAAAATCAAAAAGTTGACTCGTACGCGTCAATTAGGAGGTATGTAGATACTTCGGTACTACCTAAAATCACTGTCTCTCGTTGCCTTGTAATTTCTTGACGGAATGGCTGCTTGAATGTTGTTCTAACTCTATTTGGTTATGACGGCAGTTGCCAAAGCAACCGAATGCGGTTACTTAGGTACATGAGCCCCTCTGTTGTCTTCCATCTATGCACCGTATGCATGTTGCTTGATTGCTACGGTGAGCAACGCACCCAATTATCCACGTCGGATCCACTTGTGACAGAGCTGCCCACACTGTGCGTCCAAAACAAATCTTGAGACGGGTCCCTCTATCCCCTATCGGTCGTCCCAAGGGCAGTCAGGAAGGCGGGGCAATCTGTCTGGTACCAACCCACGCTCACCATACGAAATTCCATGCCTATCCATCTAGTTATTAGTCCATCAACTCATTCAATAAGTCCCTTCCTTTATTCTCTTCCAACCTCCAGCCTGCTTTCGTTACCTACTGCATCCAGCACGTATCATCTGCTTCGCTGTCTATTCCACGAACCTTCTCCGTCTCTTGCCCTTTAGCTTTCATTCCCGTAGCCCAAAATGGCGGACCGCATCAGAGAGGTGAGTGGATTTACACCCAGTTACCCCTAACCCCACCATCACCACACGCGATCTTGGACAAGTTCGACAACTCGGAATGCAAGACTTAGAGTCTAGCAACAAGACACGCAGATAACATCCATTTATATCTATATTATACTATATACCAGATGTTAACATTTATATTCCTCTTAGAAAATGAACCAGCTCCGCCTGGATGCTGAGGAGTCCGCTGGCAAAGTCGAGGAGTTACAGGCTAAGGTCAAGGCTCTCGAGCAGGAAAACCTCGCCAAGGAGCAAGAGATCACATCGCTCTCCCACAAGAACGGCCTCCTCGAATCCGAGAACGAGAAGCTAGACACCACCATCAAGGACTTGAAGAAGACCGCTGATGAGGGTCTGCAACATGGTACGCACAACGAAACCCTCCAGCGAAGACTTCAGCTTCTCGAAGAGGAGGCAGAGGAAGCCGACAAGACTCTTCGAGAGACAAATGAAAAGTAAGTTGCAAACTATGTTCTTCTCACATCAGAAAATCTTTTGAACTAATCATGATTGTCTCTAGGCTCCGCCAAACTGACGTAAAAGCCGGTCACTTCGAGCGCAAGGTACAGGCACTAGAGAGCGAGCGAGACAACTGGGAGACCAAGTACGAGGAGATGAGCGACAAGTACAAGAAGCTCCAGAAGGAGCTGGAGGACCTCCAGACCGACATTGGCAACATCTAATTCGGGATTACGTTCGTCGAACTCGGTGTCGCGCGATGCAAAGGCTAGGCCTTGGAGGAGACTACAGATTCCTTTCTTTTTTACCGGCCTTGGTACGATGTCAACCTACGTAGGTTGGTTTGTTGATCGACCGACCTACTCGACTGCCCTTCTCTCGATAGACGGAAATGCCACGCTGGTAATCAATGGAGGATGTGTATAAGGCGCGCGCGAGGACATGTTTATTCTTGGTGGACTTATAAGTGATATTTGCCAGGGCAAAGCCTTTTGAGACGGATAGAGAATGCACTAATCAACCTCGTGGTTTCCTTCTAATCTTGGCTGCCTTCAGTTTCCTTTGGTTCAGTTGCCTTTCTGACTTTGTCTCGTATCTGAACTTCGGCTTCTTCTGTTTCGGCGGCCTGTTCTTCTCTTTGCTCCCTGGAGGAGGTTGAGTACCATCCTTTCCCACAGTCTCTTCGTTCTCATCGCCAGAGTCTTCCTCCGGCTTAGAACTTGACAACCCGTCCTTAGATACGTTTACCGATTCAATTGTGACTGTGGTATACCGTTCTTCGTCGATGTATTCTTCCTCGTGATCGACGGGCTCGAGCGCGGGTGTATCTTGAATTCCTCCCCATTCTTCAGTCTCCTCATCTGAGGCTTCTCCACCCACATAGCCAGCTTCTTGTGCCTGTTTTAGAATCGCCTTGACGTTTTGGACATGATCTTCAACCTCTTTCTTTCGGCCTTCTCGTATCTGTAGGCGTACCAGTCAGTTAGAGACTGGATTACTTTACGCAGAGCTTCAGTGCGGCCATACCTGCTTCCTTAACTCGATCTTCTCCTGTCTAGCCTGTCTTGCCGCTTGTTCTTGCGCATTCTTAGCTCTCTGCAGTTTGCGCTTGTGGAATCCTGTCAGGTAATCGGCACGAGAATCGTTGTCGAACTTGATCTCTTCGATCGTGTGCTGAGCCTTTCGCTTTCTGGACGGCGGCGGGAGCAGGCCCTTCTTGGGTCGCGGGCGCGCAAACATATTGGTGCTCGCGCTGAATAATAGTACGAAAGGGCAGGCCTAATTAACCTTCAAAGAAAGAAAAATCTATAATTGTAGACGCATTTCTAAGGTGGCTAATCCTGATATTAAGGCCCGTTGAATGTGAATTTAGGTCGGTCGGGACGGACAATTGCTAGGTAAATTTTAGCACTAACAAGGCCCCTCTGTTGCAGCATTTTTCAGGGATGCTGCAGGGCTTTCTGGGCCTTACAGGCTCTCAATTACGCCGTACCCGTAGCATCTGATAGGCCGGAACTTACCGCGTACTTCATTTACTTGGCGAGTCAAACGTCAACTTCGCAAGAGCTTCAGCCTTCTGAGCTCATTGAACTCCCGACTCCCATCTAGCACTTCGTCACTTCGTCATCCTACCAACAAGTCATATTTGCAGAGATCTCGCCGACACAATGCGTCTCTTATCCACTACAGCAGCGCTGGCAGCTTGCTGCGCTTCTGCGCATGCATTCTCAGACACTTCCCCTTTCATTATGTGGTCGACGGCCAAGTATGCATCCCGGATTTATAGCTACTCTTCTCGCGTAGGATGCAGCTAATCGTGGTATTATCAACCAGACTAGAAAAGCCTGCTACATCGGACCAAATACAGTCGATGGGAGAAGTCAATACATCTATCGAGAAGCTCCTTGCGAATTGCCCAACCGAACGATACCTCATCGTGTCACAGCCGAATGTCCATGCTGGCGACCTGCTATCCAATGACGTGTCCCCGAACCTCGACCGCTCGGTGCGCAAGGCCGAATTTATGTACACAGTTGCCGAAGTGGCCGGACAGTTAGATATGCAGACCATATCGACATACATCCGGAGAGCGTGCGAGAAGCCGTTCATCGACGAGCTCGAACTTGCTGCCCTTCCATCAGGCAACGGCGCCGAGACGCTGAAGAAAAACGGTAACAGATTTCCGTCACCTCTCCCGAGGACACGTCGCTAACAAATGAACTGTAGATGAGGAGCTCGGTATGGTTTTGGAACAGTACGAGAGAGAAGGTTCCTATACCGTCATTTACGCTGGCATCCGACGCGAGACACACAAGACCTACCAAGCCGATTTCCAAGATTACCAGGAGGACGTGCACACTGAACTCAAGCGATCGCTACATGGCATTCAACAGAGGGCAGACAACAGCACTCGGAACCTACCCTTGTTCGAGAAGTACCAGTACTTCAGTCCAGGTGAGTTTATTTGCTGCCTGCCTGCCGCTTCGCCGAGAGGATCTCTTATACTGACGAGTAAATAGGTATCTTCATGGGTCTGGTCTCCCTCGTCGTCCTCATGTCTATTCTATACGCCGGTATCTCTGCAGTAGCTAGTCTCGAGGTCCCGTACGGCGCGTTCGACAAGGAGATGGGTCCTGCGGCGCAAAAGAAGCAACAGTAGGCGAGATACTGAAAGTGCCTTTCTTAGTGTTAGCAGTTGGGAGATGTATCATTGCTGTAATCCGCGCAGTGTGTGTACGATTTTGGGTCACTGGAGTCTAGGTAATCGGGTAAAGCATAGAGGCTGAAATGAGGCTTCATCGTACGGCATCATCTTATCGAAACGGAAGGAGATTGTAGATATATGCAACTAGAATTGACCAAGGCTGCTTTTTTTCCCCTTTCCTCTCAAGAATTTTCCCATCCGTGACCATGCATGCGTAAAATCTCAAAGCGCAGACTTTTCTACGCGGCTCGAGTCAACTCCTGAACGCCTTTCTCAGCCTCGGGAATGAGCTCATGCCATCCCTTATCCTTGCCCTAGGCCGTTTAATAAGTAGCATCGTCCCTTCGACTTATCCCATTCATACCAAGTGACTCGGCAGAAGGAAGTTGGCGATACCCTCTCTGACGGCATACTCATGACCACAGTTGGCGCAGACGAGTTTGCCTTCCATTATCTGCGTCTCCATGAGCAGGTTGTGCAGGTCCTTCAGCGTTTGCTCGTCGCCCAGCAGCTCCTCGACAGACGGGGGCTGCGGCGGTAGAGCCGGGAAGCCGAGCTATTAAAATCTCTTAGTATTGTCATTCATATAGCCGTCAAATTTGGAATGAAAAGCAGACATTATGTCTTCATTTTCATATCTCAGGGGTGAGCCGCAAGAAATGCGTACCTCCGTAGCTGTGGTGGACAGCGCAGTCCAGTCGATGCGGGGCAGCAAATTTGTCAGGAGCTGGGCGTTTACTTCGATATCGTCCTGCACGAGCTCTGCATCCTTGGGGTGCAGCGGATAGGAATTTGACGAGCTTTTACACGCCTTGACGGCGCACGTCAGGAAATTGAGGCTTAGGACCTTCATCTTGACTTGGGAGTTGTGGTGTGTGCAAGGTTAAAGATTTTTCGTCTGAAGATTTCTTATCGAAAAATTTAGATGGGCGCGCCCCAAAAAGTCCAAAGTATATAAGTCACATGTAATGGAACCGACAACGACCACGACAGCAAGCAATTAAAAAGCATGACACTTATATGGCCAAGTAGAATAGCAGATCAGAATACAGTGCTTCATATTTTTAATTTCGAGACTTTATATAAATTCGCAACTCATGCCATCGACTTTTCCCAAGCCCGATCCTCCTCCAAGGCTCTCTTATTTGACAGGCGTAGGTAGAAAGCAATCGCAGCAACGATGACACCGAACATAAGAGCCTTCTGGAAGACGGACCAGCCTTCAGAGGGGGCGGCCACTTCGGTGAACGGGTTCTCCTCTTCGTTTGAGTATCCTGCGGCCCACTCAGAGGATCCGGATAAACCTGGAAAGGCGTGGTAGACGTATCAGTAAGAAGACGACCGAGGAGGTGGGCGATTACGAAAGCGATCATGGGAGTGAGTTAGGTGTGTTTATAGCTCAACGTGGATACCTTCAGGCGGCACCTCCAGCTCTCCGCTCTTGGCAATCTTGACGACCTGGTCCGGCTTGTCGCCAGGCTTGGTCTTGGCATTCTCGATCTTCTGTACTACGTCCATGCCCTCGAGAACCTCGCCGAATACAACGTGCTTGCCGTCCAACCACCTATCTAGCTGTTAGTCCTCGTCCATAGTATTTCTTTGTTGTCGGGGTCGAAAAGGGGATTCTTACCCAGTGATGACGGTGGTGATGAAGAACTGGGAGCCATTGGTGTCCTTGCCAGCGTTCGCCATTGACAGAAGACCGGCCTTGGAGTGCTTGAGCTTGAAGTTCTCATCGGGGAACTTCTCGCCGTAGACTAATAAGGAAGATGATCAGCATTTCTCCTCCTTAACAGCAGGACGAGCTATGGCGCCACTACTTACTGGACTTGCCACCGGTACCATCGCCCTTGGTGAAGTCACCGCCCTGGATCATGAATTGCTTGATGACTCGGTGGAAAGTAGATCCCTCGTAACCAAAGCCCTTCTCGCCGGTCGCCAGAGCTCGGAAGTTCTCAGCGGTCTTGGGAACGGTCTTTCCATAGAGACCCATAACAATGCGGCCGATGGGCTCGTCGCCATGTGTGATATCGAAGTAGACCTTGTGGGTGATCTTGGGTCCCTTGGTGGCGGCAGCCGTCTGGGAGAAGCAGATGGCGCTTAGACCTACGAGCAGCAGGGCGCTGACGATAAGTCGGCGAAGGGAGAACATGATGAATGGTTTGTTCTATGCACCAGTCAAGCAGAACAAGAAAGAAGAGAATTGGATTGTTGCGATCGTGGAGGAGGAGGAGTTCTTCCTTATTTCTAAGACGATGGGGGAAATAAGAAAGGAGAAGGGGGATTGGAAAGGACACACAAGCTTCAATTCAAGCGGCGTTTCAACCGTTAGAGCTGCTACGAAAAGTACAGACCCCTGAACCCACGCACGACACACACTGCCAAACAAACGCTAGGTACGGCATTACAGCCTGCGGGCGGTTGAATGCGGGGGTCCACTGAGCTACGCTAGCCTTACTGTACCTCGTCTTATCTTCCGGGTACGTATCTTACCATTAGCCAATGGCCAGTGCGCTGTAATCAATTAAGAGGTCTATCAAGTCTTTTTAACACTTCAAGCCTCGACAACCTTAGTATCATCGTAGCCTCATATAGCAGCACCATTTTGCATATCGCCCAAGATGGTGAGTTCTTATAGTCCTGTTTCTCTTATGAGAATACAGCTGCTGACTTATGCAGGTGTTCATTATGGGAGTAAACTTCCACGAGTTGAAGCTCGTCAAGGTAACGCTCTCCGACTCAAGCCTTTCCCACGCGCGCAAGTAGTCTAACAGTAAATGAGCATATAGAAAGCACTTGAGAGCTTCTACGGTCTCGGCCCACAACTATCAGCACGCATAATGGCCAAACACACGATACATCCGCGCGCCCGCCTCGGCGGTGTCCCCCCGAAGACAATTACGGCTCTGACGGCGGAGCTGTCGACCATGACGATAGAGAACGACGCGAGGCGGATAGTACAGGATAACATCAAGCGACTCAGAGACATGGGCACGATAAGAGGCCGAAGACACGCCATGGGTCTGCCTGTACGTGGACAACGGACGAGGAACCAGATCGAGACAGCAAAGAAGCTCAACCAGCTGGAGAGAGGAGGAACATATTCCAAGATCTAAAAGAGTTCTCTCGAATTCTTTCGCACGACGGAAAATCTGTGCTCCATAGTTCGCCTTTAGGTACCCAAAATCTTTGGGGAAAGGCGTAATCAGAGGACTTCGATGCACTCCGGATAGACAATATAGAGCGGCAATTGGTGGAATGACCATTGTTGCTGTAAACTATCAGCCTCGGGACGTTATTCCCATGTAAAAAGAAGTAAAAATACACAAAGAGACTATAGTTTCTACGTCGATCCTATGAGTGTCCGACGAGCTGCGGAACTTACAAGTTTATGATATAGAGCCTCATATAAGCAACGTTGACATACTATATCCTTAATCATTCAAGGAAGATAGCTTCGTTTATAGAATTTTGGCAAGGATGTTATTTCGTACCATGCTTGAAAATACGGCACATAGGTAGATTAAGATGTAGATACAAATTTTCATCCAGTCTATTATTATACACTACTGTATCTAGGTAACAAACCAAAATTTAACCTCGCAGCCAATTCATGAAGCACCGTCTACTCCATGATTACATCTCATTGTAGGCTCGGAACTCGAACAAGCTTGCTAGGTCGTCTTCTAGCACGGGTTCGCCTCCGGCTTGCAACTCCACGGCCACCTTCTCAGCGTCTCCCCATACGCGTAAAATGTTACCACCTACGACCTTGCCGGCGTCTTCGTCTGAGACGCCTCGGCGCAGCAGCTCTGCTATCAGATCTGGGTACTTGGATACGTCGTCCAAGCCCTCGGGCGTCGACGGGATGCCATCAAAATCACTTCCTAAGCCTACATAGTCGTATCCGATTAGGTCACCAATATAGGTGATGTGATTGACTACGTGAGAGAGGGTGTTGTTCTCAGGGTAGAATTCGGGAATTCCATTCTCAGCACCCTTATCCACGCAGCTAATGAAATCAGGGGCGAAGTTCACTATGACAATTAGCTTTGAGCTCTAACAAAAGGAGAGTTTCCTGCGAACGTACCCATAACAACCGAGTTCTTCTCCTTGACAAGTTGTAGGATATCGTCGGGCACGTTACGAGGATGCGAGCAGACCGAAAAGGCAGAGCTATGGCTAAACATGACAGGGGATTTGCTGCCTGTCCATTCATCGCTGCCGCCCAGTACGTCTCTCATCGTATCGACACTAACGTGGGATAGATCAACTAGCATCCCGATGCGGTTCATCTCGTTGATAAGCTCTCTGCCCTTCGGAGAGACGCCGTTCCATACCGGAGGAGCTTTGCGAGTAGGACCTTCCCAGAGAGCTGCGTCGGCGAATATGTTTCCGCAGTTATGCGTTAACGTCGCATAGCGAACTCCCATGGCATGAAAGCGTCGCAAGTTGGCGACCGAGTTGCCGATTTGATGCAGACCCTCGATTCCTAACGGCGAGACTAACTTGCCCTTTTCAAAGGCGGCTAGGGCTGCCTTGGTGTCCACGGGGATCCCAGAGAAGTCATTCGGATAAGCACTTTGGAGCCGGGTCATGAGGTCGATCTGCTGCAGGGTAAGTTGAACGCCTGTTCCGTTGATGTTAGCTTGTGACAGCAACGTCTAAGACATCAACACTGACTGGGACCGTAATTCTCATCCGAGTAATCTGTGCCATTCTCGGGGCATGGTGTGTAGACACTCCAGAAAGCACCTCCGTTCTGCCCTTCTCTCAACCTGGGTAGATCAACGTGCATGGGCAGCCCACCCTCTTCGAATGGTTTTGCGAAGGTCTCATTATAGATGTGGTTGTTATACATAGCCCGGATGAAGATGGCCAAGTCATTATGTCCGTCTTGGAAGCCATTAGTTATCTACGTTTATCAATTGAGAATTTGGATTAGATCTAGGTACCTATTAAAGGTGTCTTTGAAAGTATTTGCTGGACTCTCTCCTCGATAGATTCCGGGCGGAGGGGAGAGTAAGGCCTGGATATGTGGTGATAACATCGCCGCGATGTCGGGTGTAGCAGAGTGCCCAAGACTAAGAGAGAAGATCCAATAAGGATTGCTTTCTTTAAAAATGAAGGTCGAGAGCGAGCGGGGATTGCCTCCTCGACATTACGAGCTGCTTTCTCATCCATATCTGACGATATTACTCTCAACGAATAGGTTGTCTCAGTCTTTGGAGATAGTTGTAAAATTGAAAACAGAATAAACAATTTAGATATCACTTATTGAACCCATGCGCTCAGCCGCTTACAAAGCTACGGTATTCTTCCTTCTGGAGGCTGGTCAGAGCTATCAGGCCGGTCACCTACCTAGTTCGGATTCAATCCAAAAGAAACCGGCAATCTACGTCAATGCCGGAGCCGACCCTCTTCAATTTTCAAGGTAAACATCTTGCAAAGATATATACGAGAGTTGGTGATCTTTTGTCCCGAGAACTTGCCGGTAGATATAGGTGTCTGCTGCATTTCTAAGTATGTTGACCGCTTCGTGCTTTGCGGGATGTACTCAAGTAGAGCTAATTAAAGAGTACGAATCTCGTTAATTTAATCGGTAATCTAGAGGCCTCTCGTAGACCTTAGCTGCCAAGCTGCGTATGTGCCTCTCTTAAAGCTCGTCAGGCCCCATGCCTAAAAAGATGGGATGAAACACCTTTGCTCCGCGGTCAATCCAATGACAATCCAATGGCGTCACCTAAGCCCAACGCGGTACTTGAAGATCATGTAATATCATGTAACGCCCAGGTATAATGCTCCCCTTACACGAGCCCATAACTGCGTAATTGTTTCAAGTGCTTTCAGGTGCATGTACCTACATGAGTGGTACCTGTTCTGCCGTCCTGCCGTCCCAGCGCTTGCAAGACGTAGGCCCCAGCATGTACAGCCCCCAGCAATGTACGCTAAAGGCTACCCGGACAGGCCTAACGAAGGAAACCACCATGGCCCATTGCCCTAAAACCCCCTGGGGTCTGCAGGTCCGACCCTGGGCCAATGAGTTCTCAGCTTCAGGTGCATCACTGTCCAAGCTTCCTGTAAAAAAGCTGCTTTATTGGTGAGGAATTCGTAAAAAAAGAGAGCGAGCCAGAAATAGATGGAGCCATTCCGTTTGATCGTTCATTCTTTCTACACATTCACGTTCGCATCGGGTCGTCCTGCTTTGTAGCAATCCCACTACACGGCGAAATCTAATCAAACTAATTCATTTTCCTCGTCATCCTCCCCAGTTGGCCTTGCAATAGTGACACGGCTTCTTCATTTGTGATACCCACCGCCCGATATTCAACTTTGATGAACGACTCCCGCGGCCTGTTCGATTCTCTGCCAGCTTTTTGCCGTTGGTCCTGCATCGCATAACGAACCATCTTCGCGTTCGCGCCTCATCGCATCTGCCTCCACGTCAGACATAGCTATCTACCGAGTGGAATCAGCACTATAACCTCAGCACGGCCAGGGATCACAGGTGTTTCTAAGGGACTGCGTCATCACCATGCCAGGGTTCGCAGATTCTTTCTGGTCAACCGACTACGCTGCAGGTGAGCGCACAATGGATCGCTACCCAAGTTACCCCTCCATGCCGTAACTAACCATCTTGAAGGGCTGGGCGTCCTGTTCAGCAAGCTTCAGCAAGGAGCTCAGGAGAACCGACAAATTCTGACCATCGCTCGACTGCGAGCCGAAGCCGAAGAGACCTACGGCCAGCGACTAGGAGATATTGCGCCTGCAGCCGACAAGATAACCGGCGGCTTCTCCAAAGACGATGGCGCAAGCGTCCGAAAAGTACGAATCGCACTAAACTCTAAACTATCAGACGATTCTAACTAACATCTACTCCTACGTAGGCATATGACGGTGTTCGGACTGAGATGGAAGATGCTGCTAAGAACCACAAGAAGATCGCACAGAGTATCAGAGATCTGGTTGTAAACCCGTTTGCGCGGTGGTGCGACGCCCACGAATCTCGTCTTCAAGACTCGCAAGACGAACTGCAAACTCGCATCAAAGCCCACGATCGCCAAGCCGAGGTGGTTAAGAAGCTGCGAAGCAACTACTTCAATAAGTGTCGCCTAGTCGAAGACCTTGAGGAGGAAAACAAGCTAGCTTTTCAGGATCCGGAGACGAGCCCCAAGCCTACCGCGAATATACCCGAAATCAAGGTAATCTCCAACAAAGAGGAAGAGGAAGACGATGACGAGATATACGAAATTGGCGATGAGACATATCAGACGGAGCAGGTCAAGAAGATACTGGCACACATGCTTAACACCATTAAGATAGGCGAGACCAAAGTACCTATCCTAGGTACATATCTCAATACCTCGTCCGGCTCTGACATAGTTGAATACTTGCAACGGCATATGGGCTCGACCAGTATCAGCTATGCTGAGCGTATCGGCCAGGATCTAGTGTCGAACGGTTTCCTCCGCCTCGTTGGTAACGTAGGAAATAACTTCGCAAACAGTTCGAAGCTCTTCTACCAGTGGAGACCAAGGGCGTTTCAATTATCAGGGGTACCGGAGAAGAAGGCGCCGTTTGCCAGGACATTCTCCCTGCCTTCATCTGCAGAGAATGGAGCCGACTCACCTGTTGTGGGCGCCGTTAGCGAGTATCTCTCTGGCTGGAATGTCCTTAACAACCAGCACCCGAACGAGACACCACCGGAACGTCTACGACGTGAGGCGAGGGAGACGGACGACAAATACAAGGCTAGTGTTCAGAAACTCGACGAGATGAGATGCGAACTAGAAGAGGCCATACTCGTCCATCTTAAATTCCTCGAGCGTTGTGAGTTGGACAGGCTGAAAGCCATCAAGACTGTGATTCTCGATTTCTCGGGTACTATCGGAAATGTGATTCCAAGCCTGCAGTCGACGGTGGACCGCATGGTCTTATACCAAGAGACAGTCCAACCAGCGGGTGACCTACGATATCTCTTGGAGAATTACAGGACAGGTCGCTTTGCCCCGAAGGTTATCACGTACGAAAACTATTACAACAAGGTCGATGAGCAGACATTTGGCGTGGATCTAGAGGCTAGAGCTCGAGCGGATAAGAAGCGTGTTCCTATTATCATCACGTCGATCCTAACGTATCTTGATAATCACTACCCAGATCTCGAAGGCGACGAAGCAAGACGGGGAGTGTGGCTTGCGGAAGTCCAGCTTCCCCAAGTTCACAAGTTGCGCTCAAGAGTAAACAATGGCAAGCCATTCTCCCCCGAGGCTTTCTCCGACTTCGACGTTCCTACTGTTGCGCACTTACTGAAGCTCTATCTCCTGGAGCTCCCTGGTATGTATTATTTCGCAGTACGAGCTCTATCGACGATGACTAACCTCAAGTTTAGATTCTCTTGTATCTTGCCATGTGTACGAAATCATTAGAACCATCTACACAACCCCGACGGCAGACAATACGGATGAAGCCCGCATTGCCGTTCTACAGCAGACCCTGCAACAACTACGCCTCACTAACATTGCTTCGCTCGATGCGTGTATGAATCACTTCACAAGACTAATAGATCTAACGTCGGCGGATGAGCAATACGTTCACGAACTTGCCACATCTATAGCACCCTGCATCTTACGACCCAAAACTGAGACATCCCTGACTATGGAAGAGAAGCACGCGTACCGTCTAGTCCGAGACCTGTTCGCACACAAGGACGCCATCTTCAGCGAGCTGAAGCGCATGTCGAGCCTTTCGCACTCAGGTTCGCTCGGCAACAACAACAACCGGCCTCGAGCTATCAGCACCGACGAGAGCAATAGAAGAGCCCACATGGAAGAGCGGCAGCGCGCGCTCCTGGAGAAGGCAGGCCCGCGCGGCCGGGCCACGAGCCCGG
>JAOXNQ010000003.1:971837-1000071 GCA_028571165.1 Hypoxylon perforatum
AGTCCCCTGATGCAGTCCCTCATCAAGGAAGATCCATCGTGGATGGAGCAGGAACGAGTTCTTGCCACAACCATGGGCGAGACGCGGTTCCCGATCGCAAGCCCGACGACGACTAACGAGCGCCACCGGAGCAGCCTCGGCAGCCTGAACACGCTGAAACGGTCGAGCCTCGAGGTGCCCGACGGGTCCGAGGTCCCGGCCTCGGTCCTCAGTAACGGCGGTGCCGCAGCTGCCGCGAACGGGGACTCGCCCAAGGCGGACGGTGAGTCCTTCGCCTCGAAGCGCGACAGCCTGAGTCGGAGCAGCGCTCGGTTTGTGGGCGGACGGAGAGTTACCGCGTCCTCGACCATGGCGCCGGGGAGCACGCCATCGACGCCGACGAGTAAGACGGCTGGGGAGCGTGTCGGGACGCCGACGCAGGACCGCGGCGTTACGCTCGTGGATGCGCCGATGGACGACTAGTAACGCGTTAATGGCGAACCTGTGGGCTTGGCTTTAGGGTTAATACAATGTTCGCGAAGGGCCACGCAGACTAGGCTCTCATAATTCCCCCCACGTCTGACATATGGACGGCGTCTGTGTGAGTTCACGAAGGAAAAGGGGCGAGCGGGCGGTAGGAGGGATAGGTAACGACTTCTGACGAAGTCAAAGTCGCTACCAAACTTGTGTAATGCCATAATGTTATCATCATCACCCAAGTGTTACAACATTTTTCCGTACGCATACAAGCATGTGTACGAGTGTGTACGTATGTTTGTACGTACAAGATTATTTTTGTTGTGCTTTATTTTTACGCCTTTACGAGGAAAACGTGGGAGATTCCCCCAAGTTCTGTCTGGTCTACTTTCTATTCTTGCTCTTGTTCTTTCTACTGTTGTTGTGTTCTATATACCTTTCCCTGATAGCAATAGCACGCGCGTTTCAAAAAGAAGGATAGATGGTGACGGCGAAGTGGAAAGAGCTTGTACTTACGTTTTGTACGTTGTTATGAATATTGAAATCGAATCTTGTTGATTCCCATAGGGTTTATTACTCGTGCTTAGATGATTCGAACAATAAATAAGTCGTAAGAATATGCTCATGATGATATTCCGTCTAATTGCGAATGCTTGATCTACCATGCTGGATACTCCGTCATGCTGGTTTGTTATGTACATAGTGGTAGCTGAGGTAGTTCCCTCCCATCCATTCATCCATACTTCCTTCGTTCAGTGTGCTTCTGCGTCCTGTATCTCAGCAGGCTTCGCCTTCTTTTTCTTCGTCTTGGGCTTCACCACGACGTCTGCCGAGCCGGCCTCCCCTTCGTCTATAGCCGCGACCTTCTTCTTTTTCTTCTTGGCCTTGACCGGAGCAGCACTATTACCCTCTCCATCAGCTGCATCACCCCCTTCGGTCGCCGCCGCCGCTTTCGGCTTCTTGGCTTTCTTCTTCTTGACCACCGTGCCCGCGGCATCCACGCCCTGCGCGACCTGGATGCGCTCATTAGCACGCTGCATCTCGAGGCGCAGGCGCTCGATCTCCTTCACGGCCTGCGCCATCTCAGCCTCCTCGCGCTGCCGGGCCTCGGGGTCGAAGCCACCGCGGCCCCCGTTATTGGCGTCGTCCTCGAGGCTGAGCGCGCTGATACTTGTGGAGTCTACGCCTAGTAGCGACTGCTTCAGCTTCTTGCCGCGCGCCTTCGCGACGGCGTCCGAGCTGTTGTTGTTCTCAGAGTCGTAGTTGCGGGGCGTGCTCGTGCCGCTGCCGCCTAGGTTCTCGTCCGCAGCCACGACGATCTTCTGCCGCGGCGCGCGGCGAGCTGGCCGACTCGACGCCTGCGGGGGCTGCGAGTGGTCGACGCCGGCGCTGAGTTTGTCCAGGTCGAGCTCCATGATGGGGATCGAGTCGACGTCGAGGTCCGGGCCGTTCGAGTTCTGGAGGATGTTGTGGATCGGTGTCGACGACCTCTGGATGGAGCTGGATTCCCCGATGTAAAACGGGTCATCGCGGTTCCTCTCCAGCCGCTCGGCCTTCCGCTTAGCCAAGATATCCGCGTCTAGGTAAGTCTCTTCGGTAGGTTGCTGATAGGAGCCGACGACAACGTCCTCACGGGCGTCAGCCAGTTTATTTATAGCTGGTTCGGAGGCTATACTAGTCGCGGGCGGCCGTTGGTAGTAGTAACTCTCAAATTCGTCCGTTTCGTCAACGGGTATGGTTATTGACTCGGCAGAGGCGAGTAATGAGTTCAGATTATGGTTTATAGGCTCGTCCAGATCCAAGCCGTCGGGGAGCGGTACATTCCTCTGAGCTGCTGTAGCAACTGAATTTAGTTCCCATCCAGAAAATAGTGACGGTATTGCTTGCGTAAGGAGTAAAGGGGGGTCCTGATGGACAGTCTCCGTCGAGGCCTCCTGACTGGATGCTGCTTCTGCGGTGAGTCTTAATAGCTCAGTAAACTCGACGGCTCGTTCCTGGACTTCTAAGTTCGGATGAAGGACTAAGGCCTCGAAAGAATGGATTATACGGGCCATCAGGAGCGAGATTTTCGATTTTCGCTCAGGCGTCCATGGGGCGAGCTGATCCCCTGCCACCAGGGAAAATGTTTTCATGGCTGCTTGGAGGCAAGCCGCAAGAGACTCGGGAGAGGAGGTTTTCGGTATTAATTGCAGTAGAGCTCCTAGGCTGTCGTCTGGCAAAGGTAGCTCCGAACAAAATTCACCAATAATCCAAGCGACCGGTTTCAATGCCCCTGAGACTATGGGATGTCCAAGTGGTGCTTCGCTATTCAACTGAGACATGATTACCTCGGCGGCTCGAACGCATGCAGGGCGAAGCGCCTGGACCTTGACAGCAATATTACGTAGTTCATCTCCTATCTTTTCTGAGATATCCCTTTCATTTGACTTCCCAGATGGAGAAAGAGAGTCCATATCGCTAATTGGCCGTGGCAATGGAGCAGTCCGAACCAGCTGCGTTAATATGTCGATATACCACTCGAAATCGATTAGGTATCCGTAGTTATTCTGAGAGCACATATTTAAAATCCTGTTGATAACATCAACTCTGTAATCATCGGGGAGCGGTGGTGCTTGGTTCGATGGTTTCGGATTCGAGTCGATTGTCCTTTCCAAGTCGTCGTCTGAGTCTTCTGAGCCTACACCCGGACGATTCGCGGTCCTAGAGTCTCCTGAAGAAGACAGCTTGAGTTGTCTCATAAGGCGACTAACGATGGAGACTAGGTTGTCATTGCTAACCATGCCCTGGACGAGATCCAATGCTTTTATACGGATGGAGATATCAGCGCTGTCTATGCACTCCAAGATAACGTCTTCCTGCTGTGCAACCAGCCACGGGTGAGTGACAACGATTTGGTTGAATGCGAGTAGTGCAACGTATTTTACTATACCATCCATAGTTAGTAACCGGAACCCTCATGATTACGGCTTGACTTACAGTTCGGGTCACCGTCTATCATAATCATTCCTCGAAGCTTGTTGACGCAAAGAGAAGCAATTTCCTCTCTTCCATCAGCGTCTTCCCCACTACCAAGAATACCACCCTGAATAATGCCGCTAATGCATTCGTACAATAAAGACATAGCAGGGGTCGTCTGGATAATCTCAGTCAGGGGCGGCAGCAGTTTTCGAACGAGCCTCGGCTCTAGGGGTGTCAACGTCGCAAACTAGCATGAAAAGTCAGTCATCACGGTAGTATAACACAAGACGTATACCGCTCACGAGCTTAATCAATTTTATTGCCATCCAGTTATTACCACTGTCAACCAATAACTCAAAAAGTCGAGGTGCCAGGGGGAGAAAATCGTGAGGTCGACGCCATCCCAATTCACAGATAACATTAATGATAGCAGCTGTTACACTGGCGTCTTCGCCCCTGTCCATGAGCCTCTCTTTAATCCTCGGCCATGCGGCACGTAGGGTTTCGGGATAGACTAGGGCAAGTCTGTATAGCGTCACAATCGTCTTCTTACGGATCGCAGGGTGGGTATGGTTTAGTCGTGGTAGAAGATCTGGTAGAACGGAGAGGGCGAGGGATGGCGTAATAACATGCGGAAGAGTAACGATAGGAAGAGCGATGGTGGTCGTAGATGCTGCCGTCAAATCCTGAAGACATATTTAGTACCTTACTTTCGCCGTAATTTTTACATGCCCTTAGCAAGACTAGGCGGCATACCTTCTTGAGGAGATTGGTGGCCAGCATGAGGACTTCGGTATCGGGGCGAAAGCTCTGTATAGCACCAAGATATCCCACGCGCTTCTGATGATATTTAGGAGAAGCCATAACCTCGAGCACGTTGAATGCAGCCCATGACATGTCGTGTCCGAACATTTCCAGGTATATTAATTTCAGTAAAGCAGTAGCCTTGAGATCTATAGAAGCATGGCCATGGTTAACTAGGAGCTCGGCGGGCTCAAGGTCGCGGGAGGTAGCTAACCTAGGTCCTGACTCCTTATTTCTGAACGACATTCTTTCAGGCAATTTTGCATGTACTCTTTCTCGTTGCCCTTGTGGTTCCTCAAGCCTCGGATGAGGTCGTATAGAGATTTCTCGAACATGATTGACCGATTTGCACCTTTGCCGGTGCTGGCTACCTAGGCTTCGAGAGGGTATGGAAGAGTGATCAGCTCTGGGTAGGTAGGTGTGGACTCGATATATGCTCGGAGCAATTTAGCATCTTGGCGGCGCAATGGTAACTGAGAAATGCAAAGGCGACTTAGGTATGCATTTCATCAGTGATACTAAGTTGGCGCCAACATTTGCACGTGTGTTGGGAATAGAATCATTGGAATTATTGGAGGTATTCGTTTGATAAATCTGCCCCACGGCACGAGTCGCTAAGTCGCTAAGTGAGGTCCCCAGTCGCAGCACTCACGTCAGCGGTCCGCTAGGTACCTAGCAAGCTGCTGCTAACCCTATTTGGTGGCGGTCAGAAGCAGCAGAACATAGCGCGTTGGCCCGTGCTCCTTAGCTGGATGTACCTTTCCCCAGCAGCTATCGGTCAAAATACATCCACTCATACATCCTGGCACTCACTGTAGGCAGCCCGTGAATCCGACCATAGATACCTGCTTACCTGCGCCTTGCCTTGCCTTGTTCGCCTCGTTCACATCTAACTTCAAGACATAACAGATAGGGACGGCATCAAGGTCGTGGGCAGGATAATTTGCACTTTTTTCGCAGGGACGTCCACCAAAAGTGTGCAAGTTCTTCTGTCACCGATCTTGGTGGCTTCCCATCCGTCAACATGTCCTCCTCTCTTCTTCATCCACCTAGCCAGCTATCTCCGGCTGTAGCCCTACGCCATTCCCAGGAAGCCCCTAACATACTTGGAAGATCTACAGGTGCCATCTCAACTTCCCTTTTTCAGTCTCTACTCTCCGCCCCGGAAACTGCCGAGTTATGGACCACCTACGAGAATCTCCTCTTATCGTGTCTCCGCACTGGAGATGACGATTCGGCTCATGAATGTCTGGGGAGACTTGTGAATAGGTTTGGCAACGACAACGAACGAATTATGGCCTTGAAAGGACTCCTTAAAGAGGCTGATGCGAACGACGCCACCACCCTCAACTCTGTTATAAAGGAATATGACCAGATTTTGCAGGATAATCCAACCAATATAGTAAGATTTTTGTGGCCAGAGCCAACTCAATAATACTGACAGGACTCTTTAGCCTATCTTGAAGCGTCGTGCCGCTCTGCTGCGGTCCATTGGGCGTACTTCCGAGTCTGTCACTGCTTTAATTTCACTGCTTGATATCTCTCCTACGGATGCCGAGGCATGGGCTGAGCTTGCCGACCAATACTTTTCTCAGGGGTTGCATTCGCAAGCCATCTTTGCTCTTGAGGAAGTTCTTGTCCTCCAGCCAAATGCATGGAATGTTTGTCTCCCTAAATCCGTAGTTTTTGTCTCTTCGTTGCTAACTCCAAGCTCATTAGATACACGCTCGTTTAGGCGAAGTACTCTTTGTATCGGCAAAGTCCTCGGACAATCCGGGCCAACTCGGCGAGGCTATTAAACGATTCAGCCGAAGCATTGAGCTGTGCGATGATTATTTACGAGGCTATTATGGTCTTAAACTGGTAAGTGTTGTGAATAGAAGTGACTTGTTCAGAATTGAGCTAACTTGAGTCGCGAAAGACTGCCAAGAAGCTTCTAAGTGATCCCCAGAAGGCACTACAAAGTCGAACAGGCTCAGAGGGTTTCACTATACCTGACACAGCCACGTTGAGCAAACTTGACGAGATGGCTACTGAGAAGCTCGCAGAGATCGTACGCCGGAGTTCAGCAGGTGAAAGGGGGTGGCAAGGTTACGATGCGGCCGAGATCAAGGCGGCGCGAGAACTTCTTGAGAACGACTCGGATACGGTTATTAGATGAAATAGGCTGCCGTATGTATTCGAACCGCCGCACGGCAGAGTCGAGAAACCCGGCATGATGACCACTTTAGCCTCATCCACAAGGTCGAATTCCTTGCGAGAATTAGCAAGTCATTATGCGCCTAGTAAAGAAAAGCTGCACTTAGCATGTGCAGAGGAACAAAATATCCAATCGGCTCATCCTATGTGGATTTCATATCTAGAAGCGGTGGGACCTTGGGCATACAGACGTGTCCAATTGTCTATGCAATATGCTGGTTTAGCCAACTACCTCGCCCCGGACGGGTTGCTCATACAGTACGAGTAGCACGTGGCTCCAGTTGCGCCACCCTCGCCGGCTTAACCAGAAGGGACGGCATTATAATTGAATGATTTAGGTACTTAGGAATGCAACAGCAAGTTGTTCACGTTTTCGCGCCTTATTTACTCGGCATGTACCCTGATTTTCCTGGCGCATTGCAACCGTATAGGTACCGTGTTATGATATTTGGGCAGCAAAAACTCACTACGTCGGGCAGCGTCTTGCCAAAAAGGAATCGGGGTCCCACTACTGGAGTCATCTCGGACGGGTCTAGCCGCAGGGCAAGTTCTGCATCCATCCTCCATTTCCACATTAGTCGCGGTAGGGTTGCCGTTCCCGATACTCCTCATTTGGGATTGGCCTCTGTCGGCGGCACGATGAAGGTATTCTGAGCCGGCTGGCAGCCTATACGACCACTTCGGCGGAGGCTATCACGAGAAGCAATGCGTTGACTCCATACTACTACCTAGCTATGTATCTACTAACAGGCCAGTGACGAGACCACGTCTTTTGGTGTCTGGAGACCGTACTATACTAAGTGTATCGAAGGTAGGTTGGGCGAGTGAGTGAAAGGCCTTATTAGTAGACTTGAATGGCCGCCGCGCTTTAGTTCCCAACTCGAAGACTTGAGTCCATTTCATGACGAGGAACATTCTCATCAAGCGCCCTCCCTTCTACTGGAGAACAGCCGTCTCAATCAGTTGCCAAACAGGTAGAGCTGGTATTCTCGGCTTCTCATAATACGCGCCAGTGACCAAGCTCTTGTGATTCACTGCCAATGCCACAGCTCATGTTGGGTTGCGGCCATTGGTATACGAATATCAGAGCAAATAACCACCGGTCCATCGACGTCACAATTATTAAGAACAATGCCCGATTATCGTCTCAGCGGCGGCGGCATAGCGTTGCGGCATAGCTCCGGTTCACCCCGATATAGGGGCGACCCCCCTTACTGCAGTAAGATTGAATCATGTTCGGAAAACCAGAAAAAAGGCTGACACGCATCTGGGGCTTTGGGGTTGAAACACGACTTATACGCTGAAGGGGGGAATTTGGAAATCGAAAGACGCCAGTCAAGATTATGCTGTCGTGTTCGGTGTGAGCTCAAGTTGGAGACTATTGGTCGTTCTGCGACTCTGCATCTGGCCCTAGCAGCCTGGCAGCATAGGTAGCAGCAGCGCAGCGGTGTGGGCCAAGTTATGCGGGTATTATGCCCTCCTTCCCCTTTGCTATGTCTCGCTCTCAGCCTACCTACCCTTAGCTTGGCCCCTCTTCTGTTGTCTTATGTCTCATTAGCCCACCTGTTCTTGGACTTGTACACAGTACGGGCTTCATAACAATAATAAGCATCGATCGCACCTCGATACAACCAGGCCAAAGTCCACCTCTGGATATCAGCAAGTTTAAGATACCACCTCGTCAGTCTTTTCTATTTCTGCCCGGATTCCTTCTCTGTTACTACATACCGCCTACTACCTACCACCTACCACCTACCGTCTGACGCCATTCGATCAACACCAGCGCCCAGATCTCAGAGCCTCATACGGAAAAACTAAGAGAAGCTCTAACATCCGCCAAAGCATACACCGACTTCGACTTACACCAACACAATCACCTAGTGATCACTTAGTGTAAGGTATGTTGTTGGCCTTTCACATAGATTCTTTTCGGATGTTGCACACCGTAATAACATACCTACCTCTACCTGCCTAAGGTATTGGAACTATCTCCAAGCCTCGTTCAGCTAGTGCTGTTTCTCCCTGCAAGGACGGATCTACAGCAGGCCCAGGATGAATGTTCTAGAGCGTTGATGCCTACATGTGCTCCGTAGTACGGGTACGTGTATTGATGTGTAGATAGGTAGACGGGATAATCATGTTGTTTGTTAGTTATGGCCCCCATCTCTCCGGGCTGTGTCCTGTGTCTTTCGTCCCCTCGTCTCTTGTCTGCTTGCCTGTCCCCCGTCTCCCGTGTCCCCCGTCAAGCCCGTCATCAACTGCACGCTGGCCCCTCGCTGATGACGGATCGTGGGCTTATTGTTCTTAGTGCCACCGTTATAAGTTCCGACACCCTCCCTGTTCAACCCTGTTCCTTCGTCTCCTTCCCGCCGCACGGGAATATAAGAGGTGGAAGGTCGTGCTTGGAATTGCATTTCCTGTGTTTTTTTCACCGCGATCTGTCGTCCTAGCCCTCCGAGGCGGAACGACGATAATATTTCCCCCCTCCTTACATATACCCAGTTCTCCGTCGCATACTAGTGCGCATATCGCAACAAAAAGTACTACGCCTATATACCCCAAGGGTATTTACACCGATACCCGGGGTACCCAAGTACATTGCTGGTAGGTGGGCGCCTTTTAGCAGACGGTCCTGAGACTCTCTGAGACTGTTTTGTTGCATACCTCGCACGTACCTCCATTACACCATACAGAAACCAATACAGACCTAAAGCCCAAAATCCATTCACCCCGCCTGCCCGCTCCAATTCGGCGCCCACTTGACCACACCTTTTCTGCCAGCGACCCAGTGGATAGTGGGCATTAGACAGTGGACGGCGAACAGTGGACAGGAACCCAATTCGATCCCTTTGCGCCCAACTGAACCCGTCTCATTGGAAGACCGGGACCCCCTAGACACAATATCTGCCATTGCATCCATCGTACCCATTGTACCACTTAAAAGTCACGGGTAACCTGTCACTACAAAAAGCATCTCAAATTCCCAGTCCGTGTTTACCAGACTGTCCCGCACAACCGCACAACCGCAAAACCCGCACACATTCCAACACGTCTATTAGCTCGATTATTAACCATCGCCATTACGATCTTCGTTCGTACCAAAATTTACTGACACAATTTCTAGAGACGCATCCCGTTCCTACCGCGCTCTAAACCTTCGAAATTCGAAAATCCCGACACCTGCGACTACGTTTCTAGTCACAGGTTGAGTCGCAATTCAATTCAGCCACGTACGGAGTGGTCAGTAACGCAGGAGGAGCCGCTTAATCGCTAACCTCCCTTTGCCCCCGACCATCTTGGCTAGATCGTCGCGAGCGAAGGGTGTCTGGATATCAAATCATCACCAATGTCGTAAGTAACGACATAGTCTACCCGCCACTTCGTCAATTGACCGTCTTGTTCCAGTCGAAGGCCGTTGCAGACCACAAACATTCATATACGCCATCGTAGCCACACCGGGCCTATCTCGGACAATCCTAGCTATTCAGAAGAGGAGGACTCGAGGTCGAACGGATACGACGACGAAGAAGACTGGTCTGAGTCGTATTCCGAAGAAGAAGAAGACGACGACATAGACCCGGAAGATTCAGCTTCCACCAGCCCCGCAAGGCGTCAGCACCAAGAGACTCGCACCTCACGCCCTGTGTCCCGGCAGCAGCAACACAGGAGCGTCGCACACGTCGCACATAGAGCACCTTCCCACTACGACGAGTATCGGCAACCGCCGAACCCCTCCACCAGTCTGGATTACGACTACGAATACGGCCGGAGTCCCTACGGGCCTCCGGCCGGCGGCAATCCTCAGTATTACGGTGCTGCTGGCCGCGGTGGCTACCCCCAGAGCCATGTTGGTGGGTATGGCCCGTACGGCGGAAGCGGACAGGTAGTGCCTTATGGACCTGGTCATTATCAAGGAAATCCCTTTGCACCAGCAAATCAAGCCGGCGGTAACTATTTCAATGGCGATCACAGGTGGCCTCCAGGAGGTGGAGAGATGATGCCGTTCGGTGGTGGACCGGGTGCCGCCCAGAGTTATTTCGGGGGACCGCAGTTTCCCCCTGTACCGCATGGAATGCAACAGTATCAGTGGTCTCCTCCTCCGCCTCCGCCGACTGATATAGGTCAACCTCGGACACCTGCTCCAGAGCCTCCCAAAGAAGACCCCGAAAAGGAAGCCATGAAAAAGAAGTTGGCAGAAATCGAAGCGGAGCGAAAGAAGGCGGAAGCAGAGGCTAAGCGAAAAGAGATCGAGGAGCAAATTAGGAAAGAAGCAGAATTAACATTCCAACGCAAAATGGAACAGATGAAAAGGGACGAAGAAGTTCGAGCTGAGGAAAGGAAAATTGCTTTGCAGAAGGCCAAGGAAGAGATAGAAAACGCAAAGAAGGAAGCCGCGAGAGCAGCACGAGAAGCCATCGAGGCAGAGAAGGTAGCCGCAGCAGAACGTGCTAAGAGAGAGGCAGAGGCAATTGCCAAGGCTGAACGGTCAGCGCGCGACAAGTTAGAAGCTGAACGTAAAGCTGAAGAAGAAAGGAAGAAGAGAGAAGCAGAAGCCATTGCGCTCATCGAAGCCCAAGCTAAGGCCAAGGTAGATGCTGCTTTTAGGGCTGAAGCCGCGGCCAAGGCTGCAGCTGAGAAGAAAGCGGCGGAGGAAGCAGCATGGAGGAAGAGGATGGAAGAAGAAGCCAAGGCGAAAGCTGAGATAGAAGCGCGCAAGAAGGTTGAAGCCGAAGAGGCAGCGAAGGCTGCTGCTGCTGCGAAGGCTGCCGCAGAAGCGGAGATGCGTAAAAAAGTAGAAGAAGAGGCCAAAATCAAAGCCGAGCTCGAAGCTCGTAAGAAGATTGAAGATGAGAAAGCAGCTGCCGCTAAGGCCGAGGCCGCGGCCAAAGCTAAGAAAGAGGAGGAGGATGCTTTCAAAAAGAAGGCTCTCGAGGAAGCAAAGGTCAAGGCCGAAGAAGCGAATAAGAAGAGCCTTGGTAAGGACAAGGCCCCTATTCGATTCAAAGATGCTGTCGGAAGAAAATTTAGTTTTCCCTACCATCTATGCCAAACTTGGCAGGTACGTTAAGAAAGAGAAGGGAAGCGAGTTCTTCCTGAGATCCTGTGCTGACTTTGTATGTCTGTCTAGGGTATGGAAGAGCTTATCAAGCAAGCTTTTTTGCATGTTGATGTTATAGGTCCCCATGTGCAAGCCGGACACTACGACCTCATTGGACCGAATGGCGAGATCATTCTCCCCCAGGTGTGGGAGAGAGTGATTGAGCCCGATTGGGCCGTCACAATGCATATGTGGCCGATGGACCGACCCCCAATGCCTGGTGGAATGGGGCAGCGCCCAGGTGGTCCTCATATGCAGATGCCTGCCGGTGCCGGTGCCGGTGCCGGCGCCGCCGGCAGGTTCGCCGGCTTGAGGATGCCGGGTGGTCGCGCTGGCGGCCCTCCTCCTCCTCCGCACCATGGTATGCCACAACCTCCACCAGGCTTCGATCCGCGCCATGGGCGTGGCCCTGGGGGTCCGCCTGGTGGTGTTACGCCCGTCATAGTGAATATCGATAAGAAGAAGTCGGCCAAAAAGGTCCCAACTGGTGGCATTCTTGGATGGATGGGAGGAGGAGCAGCAAAACCTAAGGCCAAAAAGTCAGTAGCTGCCTCCATGATGTTGTTTTTGGTTACGTGAACTTACTAATTGATTTGCCATTATAGGCCCAGACGACCCTAATTTGTTACTGGGCATTTTATGCCCTCGCCAGAGCAGCCTCGCTTTTAGTTCCATCTCCAATTTCGTGTTTGCGGGGAGTTCTGCGATGGTCGTCGATAATTGATTTTGCATTATACCCTGGCTCGAGACGACATGATTATTTAAAACGGCAACTCTACACGGCCTTTTTTTTATTCGAGCATTTGCTATGGGTGAAATAATAACTAACGTTCCGGGAACAACACCTTTTTCAGCCCGGCTTTCAACAAGGTAGACCTGTATAATTTTTTACTGCTACCGGATTCGCATATGAACCTATATTTCGAATTTGAGATATGTCTTATACGTTGAGAATGATGATATGTACGAGGAGACATATACAAGGATATTTCTTAAAGACGGCGAGCATTTATTTGAGGATTGGATGACTATGTCTTTGGGTGGCGTCTCGAGAGGGCAGGATGAGACCAAAGTACATGGCAAAGATCTATAACATCAAGTATTTGATCTAGGAGTTATTATAGGTGATAATTGAAAATTAAAAATTCTATGTATTTATCACAGCGTGATCTAGAGTTTCTCTATTTTCAATGTATCTATCCAAGGTACAGGGTGTTCGTGAGAGCGATGCTCATGATTTTTTACATGGCAGCAAACCTATTGAAGATGGAACGAGCCAATTATAGCTCCCACAGAAGCCGTCGCCGCATTTCTGTTACCGTAGCCAGGCGTACGTCGATTGAAGAGCATAGCGTCATGGATGCCGTACGCAGGCAGTTATTCATCATCTAATCGTGAATAAACCAGCCTTTTTTTTTTCACCGTAACGTCTCGGCGTCCTTGCCCGTCTCGCCCAAGACGCGCCTCGCCTGCTCGACGAAGGCCTCGATCATGACGGGCGCGACCTTATCGGCGACGGCGCCGCTGACGGCCGTGTACAGCGGGTTCGCGAACCGGTACCGGATGCTGAGCCGCACGTCGCTCCAGTCGTGCTGCTGCGTGGCGTCCTCCGCGGGCGTCACCGTCCACCGCGTCACCAGGCTCGTAAATACGCCGCCCTCCCCTGTCCCGATCCCGCTCTCTCCGCCGCCCGGCCCCGGGTCCGTCAGCCCTGCTTTTTGGAGATCGGAGAGCGGGATCTCGGTGCGCGCGTCCCCGCTGATGGCTTCGACGACGCCCAGGGATGGCACGCAGAACACTCGGCTCGTGTACGTCTCTTCGAACCCGCCCCAGCCTGCCGTTAGGTCCGCGCGCGTCGGCCACCGACGGCCTGAGGAGGAAGAGGAGGAGGGGTGAGGTGCCGTCCAGCGCGTCACCCGCGATACCTTGCAATACGGCAAGAACTGTGTGTAGGAGTCGATGTCGGCGATCAGGTCGTACAGCGCCGCGTGGTTGTAGGGCAGCCGCCGCGCCGCGGCTACGTGCTGCGGCTTGCTGGAGTCGGGGAGCGTGAGGAAGGACCGTCGGGGACATAAGCCTGCGGGTTTTCGGAGAGGGAGACGCCGGGGCATAAGGGCTCGCGGTGTCGACATTGCGAGAAGAGAGAAGAAACGAGTGGATAGAATTTGGTGGGGTGACACGGCGAGGAAGGCGGAGGAGTGGATTGATTTGGATGTTATGTAAACTCTATAATAGATCCATTCTAACCGGCTTGTGCTCTAGTGTTCTACTTCCACGCGAAAAGAAAGAAATATCTGAAGCTCTCAGGTAGTGGTAACATCTTAAGGACTGAAAGCTTGTGACGTCTTTAGGTCTTTGTCCTAGCAGGTGGCATTATCGATAAGCAAGCAAGCTTAGCCCCACCCTATTATTCTCCATATAAATTTTCAATTGTTTTTTTTTACAGCTCCGTCTTTGTTCTTCACAATCCCTTTGTCTTCGGACTGGAGGATAAAAGCGCGACACCTGATGCCCACAAGCACATATTTCCGGTGACAAATGCGCAATCCATAAGAAGGCTTGATATATACACATACTTGTATTGTATTTATCTCACAATGGCATCAGACACACCAAGTGCGGGCATACCGCCCGAGGATGAGTTGTTGACCAAAGCCGCGGCTTTGACAGTGCAAGAAGCAGCAGATGCCCAACCACCTGCGCACCGAAACCATGATCCGCAGTACAACATGAAGAGGAGCGACCCTTTCCAATTCGGATCCCGCTACCTTCAAGAAGACGACAATGTTTTCGAGTTCAATGCCTGGGATCATGTGGAGACTGACGACACGTACAAGGAGTACGCAGAGCAGCAATATGCCAAGCAGCGAGAGTCGCCAGTCTCCGACTTTGATAAAAGTGAGTCTACATTCTTCCTTTTCACTCTTTCCCTGGTGTTGTGATGATACTCCAAAATGCATAGTTCATCTGAATTATAATGATGACCAATTTTCAATAATCTTTCGCTCCCATCTGACTCACCATACCTATTACACTTCCACATTGCAAGCTGTGTTGGCTATTGATACTAACCAGCGCGATTCAGATAGATTCAACTCGGACCCTGCTAAATGGTGGAATCTTTTCTACAAGAACAACACCGCCAATTTTTTCAAGAACCGTAAATGGCTACAGCAGGAATTCCCCATTCTTGACAAGGTTACTGCAGAGGATGCCGGCCCAATGACGTTACTGGAAGTCGGTGCCGGTGCTGGCAACACGGCGTTCCCCATCCTAGCCACCAACAAAAACCCCAAGCTGAAAGTGCATGCTTGTGACTTCTCCAAGAAGGCAGTTGAAGTGATGCGTGCCCATGAAGAGTATAACACCGACTTCATGCAGGCCGATGTGTGGGATGCTGCCGGAGACGATCTCCCTCCTGGTCTCGGAGAAAGCAGTGTAGACGTCGTCCTAATGATCTTCATTTTCTCAGCCTTATCTCCTAAGCAGTGGGACCGGGCGGTTCAGAACATCTATCGAGTACTCAAGCCAGGCGGTGAGGTTTGCTTCCGCGACTATGGCAGAGGTGATCTAGCACAGGTTCGGTTTAAGAAAGGCCGATACCTGGAAGAGAACTTCTACATTCGAGGTGACGGCACGCGAGTATACTTCTTCGAGAGGGATGAGCTTGCTCAGATATGGTCTGGAGCGACTGAAGACTCCATAAAGCAACCGGAAGGTGATGAGACCGAAACCTCTATAGAGGCCAAGGCCAAGCCAGCTTTGTTCGATGTTGAGGAGCTCGGTGTTGATAGAAGAATGCTTGTCAACAGGGCGAAGAAGCTTAAGATGTATAGATGTTGGATACAAGGTCGGTTCCGGAAAAAATAGATACCATTTCCAATGAATAAATCTACTTTCAAGACGTACTTATGACTGCAGCTATTTCGTGATGTAGAATATGATGTGGTGTTGTGACAAGACGTAAGCATGCTCAGTATATCCACATTATTTGTCACATTTCTATGTACCTAGCACCTCGACAAGTCGCTGCCTCTCAGCGCTCCCGAACTGGATGCTATCTAGATAACTTTCGATGCCACCGTACGTGCTCACATGAGCCTCGACCTTCCTCACGAAATCCTTAGGACAGTCTCCCCATTCGGCAGTAAGACCCATTTCTCGAATCTCTTCGAGCCGCTGCTCCCTCTCGGCCTCCAGACCCTTCTGCGAGAGCAGGTAGTCGTGCTGAATTGCAGGGACTTGTACGTGAAGTGCCATTAATACCAGGGCGATAATCAGACCCGTGCGGTCTTTGCCCTGCGTGCAGTGCACCAGGACGGGTAAAGATGAGGGTTCGATGAACGTGCGGAGCGCCTAGGAAGTTTGATATTGTAAGTTCGGTTTGAAAAATAGAACGAGAAAAAAAAACAAGGTGAGGACATAGCTGTGGGTAGCATAGATTAAGACGATAGAAATTGCAAAACTCACCTCGGCAATCTCTGGGCCGGACTCGTCCATCGTAATGAGACCGAGACCGACAAGTCCGCGCGGGATCATGACTTCCCGGCCTAGTATGCTTACGGCCTGCATGCGGTAGCCGGTTATGTACAGAAATATCAACTTGCTGAAGCAGAAGGTAACGTATCAGTTAATGAAGAGCCGAGCTTGGAGGTTAAGAGGTAAGACGCACAAGTAACTCCACCACGAGAGCTGGCTCAGCATGAACTTCTCGAACCGGCGGCCCGTCACCTTCACCTCGCGGTACCGCAGCTCGGGGATCTGGACGGGCTCCGCGAGCGCCGCGTTGGATTGCAGCAGCGCCGGGACCTTGAGGTCGGCTTGCCGCTTCTCTGCTTGTCGGGCGTGCTCTGTCCTGTAGGAGTTAATTTGAAGTCACCGTTAGCCTTCTACTAGCATGCGTACTACTACCTAGGTAGCGAGATACGGGGCGGTCTCACTTAGACCGCAGGTCGATGACCGTTTTCACGCCGAGCTCGTCGCGCAGCTTCGTGCGGTCAGCCGGGGATGCGTCATCTGAGGTCACGACTGGTCAGTCATGAATGACAGGGAGACCATGGATGAGGCTCGTTTTTCACCTGGTCGAGCGGACCGATATAACACGCCTTCCCGGACCAATCTATTGCAGTTGTCAGTCTACCTGAAACAGCCAGAACTTGGTGTAACGTATGACGTCTGCGTACTTTCGGCCCATGTAGTCGTTGACCGTTTTTCCGACATCTCGGAAGTTGATAATGTTGTCGAAGGTGACCGACATTTTGGTAATCTGAAGGCGAACCACCTAACGGAATGGTTCACTGATTCAAATCCAGATATGTCTTGGGTGTCGCAAAATTAGATAAAGTGTTGATATATTTACTCCGCGAAGCGGTTGTCGGTCTATATTTTAGTAGGTTCAATTGTCTCCGCTTTGAATCGGGTATCTAACATCGTGATTTAGAACCGCTTCTTCCTCATAAGTCATTTCACATACACCACTTCGTTGGTGCCGATGCTGACGCTAACTTCTACAACCCGACTTAATAAGACATTGGAACAAATGTGTCATTAAAGCACACCAATTTTTTATTTATTTATTCAGACTGCCTAGATGATTGGAGTTTCCCAGTTTACTTTTTCAAGAACTTATCCTTGGCCTGCTGGATCTTGGAGTAGTACTGCTGTATCTCCATAGCCTTAGTTGGCGCTCTCTCGCCCTTGAAGATACCCTTGCCATGTCCATCGAAGTGAACCTTCCAGGCTATTGAAAGAGTTAGTATGTCTCGGAATCACCACGCTGTGATATGGCAGTCGGAAAGGAAGAGTAGCAGGGGGTAACTTACTACTAGCGTCAAAGGCGAGATAGGACCAGCTGTCATTGAGATATGCCTTCTCAGAGCCGACTTGGATGGTCTTCACCGTGCCCATCTCACCAGGTGCCGGGCGGAGCTGCTTGAGGTCGGCAACGAGCTTCACGAGCCCGGTCAGGAATGCACGCGCCACTTCCTGGCCTAGACACTCGTGCTGTCCGTAGCTGAAGGAAGAAACGGCATCCAACTTGCGATTCGGGTCGAATTCCTTGGCGTTGGGAACCTCTTTCTCGTTACGTGCGGCCTCGGCCTTTACTGCAGTTAGCACACACCCTCTCATACTAAGGACGGGATTGGTAATAAAAGCAGAATATGACTTACAAGCAACATAACTACGAGATCACCCGGCGCGATCTTCTTGCCCTCGATATCGGCGGGGGCTGTTGCTACACGCACGTTGCGCTGCGTGCTCGTGAGGCGCTGGGCTTCGGCAACATAGGCGTGAAGCCCGGCGTCGTCGTCCCTCGCCGCGAGGCTCTGGACTTCGGCCCAGATGGAAGCGTTCTCGGGACGGAGGAAGAATTCCATAATCTCGTAGAACTGGAGAGGTGTTAGCATGGTAGGTACATCTAAAGAAACGGGCTGGCAAGTATAGGTAGGTACATACCGAAGTGACCGGCACACCAATACCGCCGAAAGCCGTGAGCCAGAGGGTGTCGACGACCCTCTCGGGCGAGCCGCCCTGGGCGAGCAGCTGCTCGACGAGCTTGTGGCCGCACGACCGCAGCGAGTCCTTCTTGAGATGGGTCGTTCGGGTGAGGTAGTTAGACGCAGCCGAAACGAGCCCAAGTCCGAGACCGCGGCTGCGGCTGACCTCGTCGACGAGCTTGCGGGTGGACTCGACGACGACCTTGGCGCTCTCCTGGGCGCGGCGCCGCCGGTTCCACGCCTGCGCCGGGTCGTTGTTGTTCACGCCCCAGATTCGTATGTTTAAGAGATGCCCGTACAGCTCGGCCGCGCTGAGCATGCCGTCCGGGTTCTCGTCGTGCCGCATGTCGAAGTAGAACAGGTCCGCCAGCAGCTGCGCGTTCAGCGGGATCGCGATGTCGCGGATCAGGTCGATCTGGTTCAGCCCCTGCTTGAGCTGGAAGGTCTCCTTGTCGATCAGCCGCCGCCCGGCGCTCTCGATGAACGCGTGGACGGCGCCGTGCAGGTTCGGCACTTTGCTCATCGCCTTCTGCATGTTTTGGCGGTCGGCGATGTTGGCGGGGCCGTCGCCCGCCAGCATGAACCACCCCAGGTCCTTCTTTCCGGGGAACAGCGCGTTGACGGCCGGCAGCCAGGGCACGACGAACTGCTTGTGGTTGCCGAGCACCTGCTTGATGGACGCGGTGGAGAAGAGGACGACCGACTTCCGCGGCGGCTTGGGATCCTCCTCGGTGTACTGGGCGAGGGTGCCGATCTCCTTAGCGATGGCCAAGTTGGCTTTCTTCGTGTACATGGGCTGCATGACGGCTGCCGAGTTGTAGGGGAACCAGCCGGGAAGTGCCCTTTGGATCAGTTTGTACAGCATCGATCCGCCGAGCGTCTTGTAGTCCTGCTGGACTTCGTTGTAGCCCCAGCTTGTCAGGTTGGAAACAGTATAGTCAAGAGTGTTGAACCTGTCGGACCGGACAAGTGTGACGGCGTCGGAAAGCACAGCGCGACCGACCGAGTACGTGGGTAAGATACCGCAACCCGTGTTGCGGACTGGCTTGACGTCCTCGATCATCAGTCCCGGGTAGAGTTCTACCATATCGGGGTCCGTGTACAGCTTCTCGAGGAGGTCGGCTATCTGCTGGTCTGAGTTGATGTCGGTGAACTTGTCGTACCTCTTGAGTCCGAAGAACTCGCGGAACTCGTTCAGCGACGCGACCTGCCAGCTGCGGGCCTGGTTGATACCAAGGACCTCGACGATCTTCAGCGCCTTGGGGATCGTGCGGGCGCCGAAGACGCCGGCAGGGTCATCCATGGCCTCCTTGAGGATACGCACGAGGTCCTCGTCCTTGAAGGTGCCGTCGTCCTGGCGCTCGAGGTTGTCGAAGGTGCGGACGCTCGGGTCTTTGGGGATGCTCTGCTCGAAGGTGAGCAGGGCCTGGCCGAGCTCGGTCCAGGAGACGTTCTCGAGCTCCTCGGCCTGGCGGCCCGGGAAGAGCTTGAGGAAGAAGTTGTTGAGCCAGCGCTCGTCCTTCTTGGAGATGCAGGAGTGGAAGCGATAGAGAAGGTTGAACTCGACGCTGACCTGGTTGCCGACGCCGCGAGGCACGCCCTCGCCGTCGAACTGCTTGCCTATCTCGACTCGAGGGTCAAGCGTCCAGTCGCTGTTCGAGTGGTGCGTGTTGGTGATGGCTCGGAGGTAGTCGTGCAGGCAGATGTTAATGTATAGGCCGCCGGTGATCAGACGGGCGACATTGAACAGGTCGTGGTCTTGCTTGGCGGCAGCCTTAGCCTTATCCTCTTCACTAGCACCAGGCCTGCTTGCTAACGAGAAGCGACCGTTCTCGTTGATCTTCAGCAGGATATCTGCCACGTAGTTGTGGAAACGACTGTACATAACCAGCATGACGTTGACACCCGCAGGCTGTCCCAGCAGCCGCTTCTCGTGGAAGGTGTCGGGCTTCAGCTTGCCCTGCTTCATGGTACGGATCTCAAGTTGGTCCTTGAGGGACGATCCGTACAGGGGTGCCAAGTCCAGGTAGGAAGACGTGTCGGACTTGGTAGGGTCCGTCCGGCTTGTGCGGAAGATGTCGTGAATGATGATGGACGCATGGTAGAAGAACATGGCGGAGATACCGGCAGGGTTCTCCTGGAAATGTTCTTCGTCGCGGGCCATGAGAAGGTCGAAGAGTAGACCGGGGTCGGGCTTGACGCCGGCGAGACGCTTTGTGTTCCTGACTGTTTTGGCATAGCACGAGCCCGCTCGGCCCAGGTTGGGTTCGAGGGGGTTGTTGAAGCTTCCATCGGGGGTACGGTAGTGGTGAAGACTGTCCGGTGCCGGGGGGACATGCTCGCGTATGGTCACGTTGGTGTCTGGAACCTTGAACTCGATGGAATCATATTTTGGTTGGGGTTGGTGCGGACCGGCTGACTCCGTGGAGTTGACGACCTCGTAGTTGAGGTCACCGCCAACGTAGGATAGGGGCGGGTGTTGGAGGTTATCCCAAAGAGTGTCGATGAGCGTGTTGGTAAGCTGTGTTCTTGTCTTCGAAGTGGAAGGGAGAGAGGTAAGAATGCCAATCAAGAGCTCAGTGTTTCTATTACTTGTCAGTAATACTGGAGTCTCATACTGTCTCTTCTACTTCTGCTTACCCATTCTTGTCGTTAAGGGGTTGACCCTTATTCAACAGTTCTTTGATAAGACCTGCAATCTGGGGAACAGACGCCACGCTCCGAAGGCCAGCATAGTCTTTGACTAGATCTGTAGCAATCTTCGTAGGGTCGGAGAAGAAGTTGGAAGTATCCTTTTCTACGTCTCCATAGGCTTCACCAGCCTGGAACTTCTCATTAGAGCCCATGTTTAATCATAAGGTGTATAGGCTGATTTGAGAGAGAGAAACAGAGAGTAACAGGATGAAACTGGACGATAATTATAAAGAAGGTATGCAAGTAGGTTTATGCTATATTCGATGCCGTCTATCTAATGTTGCTATTTATGCGAGGTAGAAGCAGCCGGCGTCTTTACCTGCTCGTCTACCAACCTATCCGATGGACAAGGAACATACCTACTCATGCCTTCCCCTCTCGACTCTCGACCTTCAATCCTAGGTACGGTGTGAATCACGTAGGTGATCCCCGTCATACGGATGGATATACACACGTAAGTGGAATGCAGCATCTTCGCTTCGCATCAGCTCATATCGCCCAAAACACAGCCACCAAGCAACTCCTGAGAGCTGAAATTGCACAAGTCTGCATTGGACGGATCATGATATCCAACGACAGCCAATTAACAATTGATCCCTGGTGATAGGCTACACGACTCCTCGTTGAGGTCGGCGTTCATGGCGTTCCAACCTACAGCCTGCCGGGCGGGGATCTTAAACAAGAAGGCTTCCAGGCCGTCGAGATCAAAGAAGAAAGAAAAGATGTTGTCTGGATCGTTACCTCGACCTGATGCAAGCGGCTCGTCTTGGCTTCCCGAAACAAACGGGGGGGAGGTCATCATAATGGCTACCATTGGCTGTGACCCCCTCACCCCAATGATATAGTTCAAAGTGGCTGCCGGCTCTGGCCGCGATCCCCACAGTCTAACGTCTCACCGCATCCGATTAATGTAAGTCCCTACCACGTTTATCCAGGAAGGTCAAATGTGGCTGCTCCCGACGCAGCTGAGACATAGATGCGGGATCACCATGCCGGCGACCGCGTTGGTCAATCAAAAGTAAAGTAAGCAGCTGGAAGCCACTTATCTCACAAATACTGGATAGGTTCATCCGATCCAGGTTATCAAATTATAGGAATGCTGTGTCCCCGTACGAAGACGGTATCCTATATTACCGTATACCTTCATTCTAAGATAAGAAATGAGGGGAAGGGTCACGGAAACGATCGATTGCTACAATATCGTTAGAGAAGCAACACAACAGGTGCAGCGGTGCGGCGTAGTTGAGCAAGCTTGCAAGATAGGACGGCACGGCAAATTCCACTGGGAAACATATCCGTGCCGCCATATCGTCCAGTCGAGACTCGATTACTATGGAAACTTGAGGCTTGCATGTTGCGCCTCGTTGCATGATTAGAATATGGCTGACGTGGTCGTGAGTCGAGTAGGAAGCGGGCAATTTTGCAGTTCGTTCTAATTGGTAGAATGCTGTAAGTTGCCGTTGGTATTGCTTCTTCGAAGTCTTGTTGATCGAGCTGCCTGTTACTTTGTCTGTATCCCCTCTTTCGTGATATTAGCAGTTACACATGGATGATGAAGTTAAGAGGTAGATGCCTATTAGAAGCATTCAGGGGAATACTAATTGACAGAACTCCGCCGAGACCAGGTATACTAACACACCCTTTTTGGAGCTATCATCAAGGTGTTGAAGGACCCTGGTAGCAGCTGAATGAACTAGGGGACGCCGGGATATATGTCGGTGGATCGAAGCTATTTGAAAATTTGAAGGTGAATCACAAAATAATATGGCGTTTTCCCACAGTGTAACAGGTAGGTACCGATGTATGACGAGAAAGCCACCCACGCTGCAGCCGGGGACGGCACACAGTATTGATTAGTGCAGCGCCACTCGACAATTCCTCCGTCGAACATGTACTCAAAGCGGATACACGAGTATCAACGCTGTGTGATGTCTAGTCAAGGTTTCGTCAAGATAACAACGTCAAGGGACGTTCTCAATGGCTAGAATGAAGTGTCTCGATATACCGGTGAGGGCCAATTTGATAGGCTGTGCCACTGACCTTGCCGATCTGTCTGGGCTGTTACACAAAGGGTAAACCGCGACGCCGTGTGGCCGCCTGAACGCCCAGACCGGAAAAGCATCAGCTCAGACGGATATGGTATCTGTATGCCGCACTGCTGTACCCCGATGGTATGAGTCGGTGTAAGCCTTTCGTGGTCCCCGAGTCTATTCCAAACATGATTGACGCCCTGGCTTGTGTTAGCAGAATCAATCAAGGGTGCCATTCAATAGAACGGCCAGGCGAAATCCGTAGAGTACCTAGGCATGCTTGGTCTCAATTGGGCGGGTCGATAAGAATTGAAAGCAGGGAGAGCGACATCCGACAACTTGCAGGACGGCTGATATAATGGTGCTTCCGGGTCCTCAAGAGAACTCATTCTTCATTTGAACCACGTTGACCAGAGTTATTCGAAGTCCTATTCTCCACCAGAGCATTTACCATTCCTTGTTGTTGTCGTCATGCCGGGCCTAGAGAACAGCTTAGCCACGACGATGGATGGATTGGATCCGGCCAAAGAGCCTAAGAAGCTCGTCCTCTGCTTCGATGGTACCGGTAACTCGTTTACCGGATCCAACGCCGATACCAACGTAGTAAAACTTCTAAACAAGCTGGATCGTAATGACCCTCACCAATACCATTATTATCAGAGTAAGCTTTGTCCCCGTCTCCTACGCGTCCGCTGCTTACAGGTTCATCAGCTGGTATCGGTACGTATGATATCAATGAAAAGTCCGTCAACAAAACGTGGTTTGGCGAGTTGCGGAGCTCTCTCTCGCAGACCATCGATCAGGGGATCGGAACAACGTTCGATGTAAGAATCCTAATGCCCCTAAAAGATCCTAAAAACTCTCAAGACTTACAAGGATCATCCTAGGCTCATGTCATGGCCGGTTATAGATTCCTCATGAGATACTACGACCCTGTGAGTAACTCCATTGTGACCAAGAAGAAGGTAGTTGGCAGTATTGCTAACCCAGAGAACTCGTAGGGCGACAAAATCTACATGTTTGGATTTAGCCGCGGCGCCTTTACAGCCAAGTTCTTAGCTCGCATGATCCACACCGTCGGATTGCTCTGCAAGGGCAACGAGGAGATGGTCCCTTTCGCCTACCGCTTATACCAACGATATCTGGCAGGCGAGGTTGAAGATGCGGATCCCAAAAGGGCCAAGAAATTGGCCGACAAAGCTAGCAAAGGCGCCCCCGAGACTGAGCCATTGCTAGATGATCATCATGATGAGCCGCAAGAGGTGCACCACACACATAAATACCAGCGAGCGCACAACGAGATTACCGCTTTCAGCAACACGTTCTGTCGTAAGGAGTCGGCGTATCACTGCGGCGTACTCGAAGAGAGCAACATCAAAGTCTACTTCCTTGGGATTTGGGACTGCGTAAACTCCGTCGCAGTCTTAGAGCAAAATTCGCCTATGCCGGTTCCAGTAAAGGGTACGGCACATTTTGTCCGACACGCCGTTGCCGTTGACGAACGCCGTGTCAAGTTCAAGGCGGCACTCTTGGCCCAGGACATTCGCGCCGCAACAACGCGTATGTAGTTTTTGAGAACTGTCTTCATCCTTTTCCAGCATGTCATGTCTTAAGAATCTGGTTTTCCTGGTTGAGCTTGCTTCAGAGTTCTCGTTCTGCAGACACAGCTAGAACCCCTAAGCCTATCACTCGAGAAACAGTTGCTAACTATTTTCACCATAGACAACCACGAGGATATCAAAGAGGTATGGTTTCCTGGCTGTCACGGTGACGTTGGCGGCGGTTGGCCAGCCTCTGCAGACCATCCTCTGGACAACAGCGAGCGTATGACAATATGGCAACGTATCAAAAACTTCTGGACAACTCGTAAGGCAAAGGAGGCTAGTCAAGATGCCGGTCGAGATCAATTCCAAATGAGTGATATCCCACTAGCCTGGATGATTCGCGAGCTCGAGCTTGTGGGCCAGCAAGAACCCTCAGCGGCGGTCAAGTGGACTAACAGGGTTAACGGCTTCAAGAGACGGTACCAGAAGAAGAAGGACCAAGCGCTGAACGGATTCATTCACGACTCGCTCCGATACGGCTACGGAACTGGCTTCTTCGGCGTGCTGTTCTGGAGATTCATGGGTAAGTCCCCTGCCAACTTGTATTCGGAGAAGCCGTCGATACTAATTTCGAAACAGAATGGCTCCCCTTAATAACTCGATGGGAACTCGAAAACAACGAATGGCGCAATGTTCGCTTCCCGCTGAACGGGGGTGCAACTCGAGACATTCCGCCCGACGCCGTCTTACACGAGTCGCTGCTCTGGCGACTGAAGAACAACTCGTCTTACCATCCGCCGAACAACCACGGTAGTAGCCTTCCTCCTTGCCTTAAGATCCATGGTCAGGTTGCCGACGTCGACCCGATTATGGAGATTCAAGAGCAGGCTGATCCCGACCACCAAACATATACACTTAGGAAGACGATTACTAGTTGAATGTGAGATGAGAGTGAGATGAAGGAGTCGCAAATAGTATCACCATGTAATGCTGGTCAAGCGTGGTCTATCACACATCCTCACACCTAGTAGTTACATAAGTTAACCACTTATGGTTGGATAAAAATTGGTATGGAGTATTAGGTAGTTGCAAATTGGCTTCGGATATAATAATATGTATTTTGTTATGACAGCGCTGTTGTGTAACTTATTGACCCCATATGCACTTAATCGACTGCTCTAGAGGAGGATTTGGGGTGCATATGTACATAAGTACATATATAGCCACGGTAGGACAATGACGTAGCGGCGATTGACGGGCCCAGGCAAATGATGATGAATCAACAAACAAATTCAAGACAGAGGATCAGGACCAGTATAGCGGCCAAACTACTATGCCGCAATATGTGAATTATTTATTCCTCCTTGCACCACCTGCATCTATACCTACCTTCCTATATACCCTTCTGCTTTCTGCTTCATACTCACCTACTCACCTATCACACCTTTTATATCCTGCAGGGACCTATACAATCGTCGCCGTATAAGTTACATCGAAATCTATCATAACTACATCATTACTTTCAATACGAGACCATCTCTTTACTTGGGTACATTACCATGCCTCTCTTACCTGGGTTGATCTGAACATATTTCCTTTCTTCTCACCTGACCCAATTAATTTTTCAAGATACCAGATCTTGACATCTTGTTGCATTCATCCCCAGCTTATTGCGGACTTCTATGTCGATCTTTCCAAACACGCGGAACGCTGAATCCCGTGCATACACGTATTTGGCAATTCAATAACTCATCCTTCTCAGCCACACAAAATGGCCACAGCCAATGAGACGAGAACACCGGCCGCGTTGGGGAGCCTGGGAAGACAGCCACATGATGACGACAATTATAAGTCGACAGGTAAGCTCCTCGCCGCAACGCGACAGCGGCCATTTTCATACCTACTCGTAGCATAGCTCTAGTTTTGGTCTTGTTCTTTTAAATTAGCAACTGATTTCTCTTTGTTTAGTGCACTCAGGGAGGCTCATTTACGCCAAACCTCAAGACTTGCCGAGCTTTCCGTCTATTGGTCTTTCAAAAAAGGGATCTGCGGCCAGTGCAGCAGCAGCTTTAGGCTGGGCAGCCAATACATCGCCAGTGCTGTGGAAGCCCGACAAGTCCGCTTCAGCTTCAGCTGCCGCCATGATGGCGAAAGACTACAAAATGGATCCCATGTGGGAACATGTGCCCAGCGAACACAGCGCAAGGGCTGCTTTGCTTGCCTCGCAATCTGTCATGAGTCCTAGGACTACCAAATCCAACGTTACTGATTCCGGCTTTTCAGCTGCGAACATGGCTTTCAAATCTGACCGCAGCGGCGGCGCAACACCCACATCAAATGCGCACAGTCGGGAACGCCAGAGGTCGCTGCTTGCTGCTCAAGGGGCCATGTCAAGTCGCCAGAGAGCTAAGTCGTCGCCGTTTCCGTCAAAAGAATCGTATCCAGACGAGGCAAATGCCGCCGCCAATGCTCTAAGTGCCGCAGCAAGAGCTCACAGACCTGTGCAGTCACCCACGGCAAGCGAAATAGAAAGAGGCGGTTCTGTTCCCTATACCAACATGAACAGGCAGATGTATACATCGCATCCGCCAGTAAAGTCGGAAGTTGATGAAAAGAATAGAGCAGATGTCCTGCACGCTTCAGCTGTGGCGATGGCCAAGAAGATGTATAACCAGCAGCAAAAAATGATCGATGCCAGAAAGGCATATGAAAACGCTGCTGTTCTCGCTCAAGAACACGCCGATGCTCATAGCAGCATTAGCGATGACGCACAACCTATTCAGCTTACTACTCTGCAGGATGCGGCCTACAAGCAAGCCCAAGCCCGGCTGGCCAAGATGCACGAGGAGCATGGTAAAAACCGAGAATATTATGAGTATTACGGTGCCAAAACTCCTACGCGACGTTTCTCAATCAGGGGTAAGCTTAGAAGACGAGCCTCTAGCGATGGCGATGTCATCGAGGACCGCAAGCGATCGCTGCAAATCAGACAGCAGATGTCCCTCTTCTCCAGCAAGCTTTCGGAAGTTGACGACAAGAAACGACAACATGACCAGGACGTGCTACTTGCCGCGGCCCAAAGAAACGTGCATGAGAGGCTGAAAGTGATGGACGAGAGGATATCTGCCGAAACTGGAATGGTTCCTCCGTCTACCATGACACAATGGGAGCTGAAGGCACACGCTACAGCCCAATCCAGGAGTGAGCAACGTGGAGGCCAGGCTCACACTAGGGTTGATGTAGGGGCTGGAAAGTTCATGGACCAGGAAGACATCGACGCCATCGCAGCGGCTAGGGTCAAACCTATTCTAGATGACATCAACGAGAAGGCAGAAGAGGAGCAGGCAAGGCAAACAGAATACCGTATTGAAATGGAGAGGAAGAAGGAAGAAGAAGAAATTGAAAAGGCTCGACAAAAGGAAATTGATGATATAAACAAGAAGCTTAAGGGTCAGTTATCTTCCATATCACGTGTTGCCCTATACTTACACATCTCGCAGAGCAAGACAAGCAGGAGCGAAAAGAGAGGAAAGCCGAGGAGAAGCAGGAGGCCAAAGCCAGGAAGGAAGAGGATAAAGCCGCCAAAGCTGAGCATAAGCGACTGGCGAAGGCCGAAAAGAGGAAGTCTTCGGCAGACCACCCAGCTGAAAGCCACGAGGAGCCGGAAGCTGCGATGGGAACGATTGCTCTGAACACCGCGGGCCAGCCCGTGAGCATTCCCCTTACGGCAGAACCCGATCTCGTCAGCCCCGTGACCGCCGACCCTGAGTCGCCCGAAGGACCGTCTAAGGGTGGGGTCAAGACGTGGTTAAAAAATCGGTTCTCCCGCGGCTCTAAATCCGCCGACGACGAAAAGAGCGGCGACAAGTCGGCGAGGAAGGGCTTTGTTGGCGGCGCGGCTCTGACGGGCGTGGACAGCTCGGCCAGCGTGGACAACCGCAGCGGCAGCGTACG
>JAOXNQ010000003.1:1001064-1193162 GCA_028571165.1 Hypoxylon perforatum
ATATACCCTGGAGTATTTCCTTCATTAGCGTCGAATTGGCACTCTCGCTATTCCAGAATGACCGGCCGCGGCACACGGGTCTCGACCTCGACGACGGGGGCGACGTGTCCCCAATCAGCACCGAAAGCGACGAGGAGTACTTCCGCGACGAGGCCAGGGACAGCCACAGAGGTCAGTACAGCACTGCCTTGACGCCGCCCGGGCCTGTTAAAGACTTCGGGTCGGCGGCTAGTCAGAGTCCTAGCAGGGACTCGAGGTTCAGGGAGCTGGTGTGAAAAGAAAAGAATAAACCCCGGTACCTTGTTTTTTTCACGGGTTTTGTATTATGACTCATGTTTAAAAGTTACGCTCCAAAAAAGGAAGAAAAGAAGAGGAAAAAAGTGACGTTGAAATTCGTTTCTTTATGGGATGCGGGGAGGTGAACTATAAGAGAATACGGAACATCCGCGAGGAAGCATATAGGCAAATTTTAGGTTGGGTTGGTTTGATCTGGTCCGATGGTTTCTTGCTTGGGCTGCAGCATCCCGATTTTCGATTCTTGATTCCTGGTATGGCGTTCATTCCAGGGGTGGTCACGTGTAACAATAGGATACCCCTTGCCTTCTGCGAGCAAATTGTTCAACTTGAATTATCTTTTCATCTCGTCTTCCTATCTATGTATAGGGCTTCCGATCACTTGTACGTATATAAGTCATTGTACATATTGGAGGTAATTGCAGTTGGTTGGTTTCGGGTCCGAAAAATCACTAGTGTAAACATTGTAAACGATTTTTTTGACGATCTATGTGATATTTTGAGTTTTCTTCACTCATCTTGTATAAATACAGATTATAGATACAAGTAGTGGATTTATTTAGTTGAAACCAATTTTCCATTGGTTTCTGGTATAAGTCCGAAACGCCGCGAGCGATGCATCGCTTCCCAAACCGATCCGCGCATTATGACATTACTAACTACCCATGCATATGCGGCGCAGAAATTTGTTTATTAATGTGCCTGATCGTCGTTATTTCTTGTTTCTTACTCTCCGGCCAAAAATTTCTCTACTAGAAGTCTCTTTGTACCGGCCTCGATTTCTGATGCTGGCCGTGGCCGAGGCCGTGACCACCGAGGCCGTTCGTCGTCAACGTCCTCTGGCTGTCCTGGGTGTCTCTCGGGTGTTGGGGCGCGGCGGTCGGGTGCGTCGCGTAGTAAGTCTCCTCCATCTGGCGCTCGCTGTTGCCAGATAAGTGGTTGTTTCGCGTGGCTACGGCCGGGTACAGGTCGACAAAGAACGAGAAGACGTAGAAGGAGAAAACGAAGGCGATGATCCACTCGAGGATGGCGGCTTGGTCGTAGAGCTTCTTGAAATTGGTCGCGACGAAGGCGATCGCGAGGAGCAACTCGACGACGACGAAGACTAACTTAATCCAGAAGGATATCCGTAGCACGCGGTGCTGTCGATTTTCTAGGAAGTGTCTTTGTTAGCTTTCTTTGTTTCACCTATGGTAGAAACTGTATATTGGGGGGAAAACTTACTGTGACCTAGGCGCTGGTATTCCCAGCAGATAAAAATGGCGGACAGCAAGTAGCCGACAATGAACAGCAGAAGGAAGATATCATGCAATCTTGGGTATCTCAAAGTATCGAAACCAGAGAGGCACGTCAAGCCGACGGTGCCCACAATGGCAAAGAAGATGGTCAACCCGCTAAGCACTTTTTCACCAGTCGACGTGTTGGGTACTAATCGACCCTGATGTCGCAAAAGTCGGTCGGCGCCGAAAGACAGATCTAGGAAAATCGTGGTGATGATGCAGCCCGCAACGAACAACGGCTTGAGTTTTGAGGCGCCAACGTCCGAGATGTAGGCGATGGTCTGGGTGTCTCCCATGGACGCATAATGGGTTCGGTGCGCGTCTATGATCCAATACAACAGAAGCCCCAAGAGTGTCGACAGCCACATAAGGCCCGAAATCAAGGGGAAGATCTTGACAACATTGTCAGTCATTGAGCATAATGCGAACATGCGCATACACATCAACTTACCCAATATGAAAGAAACCACATGATTGGCGATTGTTCTCTGTATAATAAAATGTACTCTAATTCTAATGGGCGGAAGAGAGTTTGGACTAGGAGATGTTTATTAAACAGATTAAACGAAAGGACAGAAACAACCACGACCAAGCAAAGCCTCTGGAATTACGACGACTGGATCGGGTTACGCGTATGTATTGTAGTGTAGGTCGAAAAGGAAAGAAAAAAATATCACGTTATGTATCGATGATGAGGACGATGCCGTGTGATGGTTGCAAGCCTCAAAGGGGATCGACTGATGACTTCATCCCAAGTTTACTAGGGTGCTTTCAGGACTTTCCCACTCGGGCTGTAGGGCGTAATTAGATCTCCGGCATAGACGGACTTAGGCGGGACGGATCCCGACCTGGATAGCCTGCGCACACAAATCGAATTCGTCATTCGCGTAAGCCGCTGAGGCTGGCAGTGCAGTGCTTGCATATATCCATTCCTAATTGGAAAATTTATGATGGACCTGACTCGGACGGTGGGCAAAACGTAAAAGCAAGCTACCCAGCTCGGCTTGGCAATGGTTTGTTTATTCGATGTTTACGGCCTGATTCATGAAGTGATGACGTCAGTGTTAAGCTCCCTTGGAACGAAGAGTACGTACCTGACTTAGGTAATATACTTTAAACTGTGCTACCTAAGGACCCTTGTAACCGGCGCTTGGACCATATCCCTCTTGTCACCGCTGGATGGAGACTAACCAAGGGGCTTCATCTGCAGGTCCTGTTACCACCAATAAGAGCTACCCGGTAACTGTAGCCTTGTCTTTTCTTCCCCAAGGCTGAGGAGAAGTCCTTCAGCCTTCCACAACCTGCATAGACAATCGGGAGTTTGCATCTCGAGGCAAAAGGAGCACATTATTCACAATGGCGGTATCTCCCCTTGTGATGCATCCAACGGATGCGTTGCAAAACCCTCGATCCGCATCATCACCCCTCAAGAACGCAAATTCAACACAAGCCTCGTCCAACGGAACACCTTTAGCACAACCCATCGCGCCAAATGCATCTGCTGACGCAGCTATGCCCGCGTCTTTGGACCTTGCCGAGCAGCTCAATGAGGAAGAGAAGCGCAAATATGTCAAGGGTTCGTCCTCCAATGCGCTAGATTGACCAAGGCCTATCGCGATTTACTAACATTATGTCTCTGTGAAAGGCAAGAAGCTCGGTGAAGGTACCTACGCCAATGTCTACCTGGGATACATGAGAAGCGATCGATCACAGCAGGTGGCCATCAAGAAGATTAAGGTACAGCAGGAGTACACCGAAGGAATGGCGCCCGATGCTGTTCGCGAAATCAAACACTTGCAGGAACTCTCACATCCCAACATCATAACCCTACATTCTGTCTTCTCTTCTAAGGACCAGAATCTCAATCTCGTTTTGGAGTACCTTCCGCTCGGCGACTTGGAAATGCTTATTCGCGACACCGATAAGGTACGATATGGTGCGGCCGATATCAAAGCGTGGATGGGTATGCTTACAAGGGCTGTGTGGTTCTGCCACGAGAACTTTGTGTTGCATCGCGATATCAAACCGAACAACTTGCTCATTGCAGCCGACGGCGAGGTGAAGCTAGCAGATTTCGGTTTGGCACGAAGCTTCTCGGATCCGTATAAGATTATGACGTCGAATGTCATCACGCGGTGGTACAGACCTCCCGAGCTGTTGTTCGGGGCGAAGCACTACTCAGGGGCAGTGGATATATGGTCGGTTGGTCTTGTGTTTGCGGAGCTGGTCATAAGAACACCATACATTGCTGGAAACACTGAGATGCAGCAGATCAATCTCATCTGCCAGGCCGTCGGCACGCCCACCGAAGAGAACTGGCCGGGTGTCACCAAGTTACCGGAGTATACCGTGGAGAAAGACATCCATCCGGTTCGACGAAAAGACCACTACATGCAGATCTTCCCTACAATTGGTTCCGAGGGCGCTGATCTACTCATGAGGACGTTGATTCTCGACCCGAAGAAGCGAATCACAGCCTTGGAGATGCTGAAGCACGAATGGTGGCACAAGGACCCTAAGCCCACGCGCAAGCAAGATCTACCCAAGAAGTCTGGTGGTCAGGAAAAGATCGGCGCTGATTTAAAGAGAAGGCCCGGTGTAATTGACGATGAAAAGACGAGTAAGGTCGCTCGCAAGCTGGATTTTGGTGCGGCAAAATAGGAGGTTTCTATAGATATGAGGTTATGATGATGTATAGGAGATGAGGCGTTATAGGAGTTCAGGAGGTAAGACTACCTAAAGCATCATGGGCAAGGCATTAGTTTGTGGATGGCACGCATGTAGATATCAGCATAGCACTCAAGTTAAGAGTTGTTATAATGCGGGAATTGCGGGTATGGTACATAGAGTACACGAAGTGACCTCCTTTCCGGTCTGCATTCTTCTTCTTTTACAACTCTCCTCGTTCTCTCATCTCCCGACGCTCCGCAATGCGCTTCTTGTAACGGACTTCCGTCCTTCTTCTCTCACCACCGTCGATCTTGTGGCCTCGGCGATCCTCCCACATGCCCTCCGTAATCGCAACCCGGGCGCCCTCACCGTCCTTCAACGGTAACGCATATGGCCCGACGATAGTCTTCGCGCCCTGGACCTTGAACCCACGTACTCTCGACAGCTCGTCTAGACTGCATTCTTTGACGGGTCGTCCTGATGGTACGTTCACCACGTACTTGTGCGGGTGTGCGGCGTTCCTATCTGACTCCAGGATTTTCAGTTCTGCCTTGCCGTCCTCCACATGCTGTAGGTCGCCCCCGATGCCGAACTGTCCCAGCCGGAACCGCTGACGCCATTGTAGAAGGTAACGCCGCGTCCGCGGTGGCTCGATTCCTAGCTCGCGCATTTGATCTGACGATAAGGAAAACAACGCTTCCCATGTCGGGAACTTGGAAGCGTGCTGGCTCAGGCCCCGGCCGATCACCGTCAGGAACGTCTGGACATCAGGGATGAAGGGTGTCGGGGACGGTATCGCTGATGCCGACGGCTGGCTAGACGAGGTCGACGAGGATGCTCGAATTGCGGCTGCTGCCGCGCATGGCTGGAAGGTCCCTCGGGAGCTGATTGTCGTCAAGGCGGCGTGCAGTTGCTGAGGCCTTAGAAGAGACTATTGGCAATGTTAGCCTTGTACAAGAGCAACTTCTTGCAGGACAAGGAGATTCACCTTTATGCGCACCATTGCGATTATAAGCTATACACCCAGCTCTTATATGTGTAGTTGCTGACTGTCAAGTAGATTCAACTATCTGTTAAAGGAACGAGCGACCCTCCACAGTCGTCTCCTCCTATGTTATTGCGCGTCGTTGTTCAGACCTCAGTTTCAACACCAGAAAATTCAATGGAGATGTCGGCAAAGGAAATTCGCAACCTCCGATATGTACGTACAGGGCTCCTGTACACATGTACCTACCTACCTGGTATGTCGATCCTTCCAGATTTGGTCCGCGGGGCTGTTGACGCTAGTATCTACGCTAGCGACGCTAGCGCGCCTGGGCGCTACGAGTCTTGGAAATCAACCTTGTGGAGCTTAGCTCTTATCCGATACCTCGACGCGACCTCCAGCTTCGGCCGTAGGTTTACGTCTTCTACATCCATCTGTGTTTGCCTGCCGAAATACAACACTTACTCTGCAGGTGACTGTAAGGCCGTACGTTTCATTCCCTTGTGACGGCATCGAACTTTTCATACCTTAGTAACCCCAAGCTTTGTCGGTAATACCAAAAAAAAATTGGCAACTATCTCACTATCGTCGCAACCATGAGCGGCCGCTCGGCTGCCAAGACGGCGGTCTACCGTCGCAAGGCGCCCACTCGCGTGCAATTAAACGGTATGTGACACTGACTTCACAACTCTAAGGTAAATTATTAATGTTTCAGACCCCCTCCCCGCGGACTTTCTAGGTTTCTTATTCGCGCTTCCACCTAACGCTCACTCCCACAACGCGACTGGAGATGGTGAGCCTCTGCTGAAACGTACCCGTACTCAGCACGTCGACGCGGTTCCCATTGCACGAGAATTCATCGCTCTCGACAGGCCTATCCAGCATCGTGTTCCCATTACAGAGTCTTTTTTGAGATTGAATGTGCACCGACACATTAATATACACTTCGAAGAAGTGTCAAACACTCTAACCATTTCCGCAAATGGCCGCTCCGGTTTCAAGTCGGAATTAGAATTGGGTCGCCGGCAGTTTACGAACAGTGAATTGGCAGTGTTAAAGGTACTTAGCCAAAGTCGAGAAGACGAAAACGAAGAAGGTGCAGTTTGGATCCGAATTACGATCACCTTGGAGAGAAAGACCAGCGATCTTTTACGACTTGGTCTCGAGCTCAATTGGAATAGCTCATCGACACATTCACTACGGAACAAATCCCAGCGTGCTCTCAGCCAGCAGGTCCTGGATACCTTTTTCAAGGGAAACACCGTAGCCGACTCCACGAATGAGAGTGAAAAGTTATCTTCACGTGTCTTCTACGATGCGACATTCATTCCCGAAGATAACACTCGCTATGAATCACTTACGGTGGCTAATCTAAATCCTAGCCTCTTCCCTTTTCAACGTAGAGCCCTAGAGTGGCTTCTGAATAGGGAAGGCGTCAGCTGGAAGAAAGATCTTCCAGATGGTTGGCCTTGTCTAGAGCAGCTGTCTTTACCGTCGACTACTAGACCACCCTTTTCTTTCAGCATAGGAAAAGATGCCGATGCGAAGTCCGTCTACGTTAGCCACCTCTACCATGTCGTGATCAGAGATCCAACTCCTTTCGATGTGAAAGAGACTGACATCAAAGGTGGAATTCTTGCCGAGGAGATGGGCTTAGGCAAGACAGTCGAAACGATTTCTCTTATCTGCACACATACGCGTGGCAATACTCCAAGCATAAATAACGATACAACTCAGAACAAGCGTCTCAGCCGTGCAACCTTAATCGTGACGCCCCATACTCTAAAGGACCAGTGGGTTTCGGAATTCAGCAAGCATGCGCCGAATTTGCGCATGATGGTGTATGAAGGCTTGAAGGAACTAGGAGGTGAAAACGAAGGTGGACTGGTGTCTAAACTAGCGGAACATGATGTCGTTATTACCACCTATAAAGTTCTCCAAGGGGAAATCCACTTCGCACAGGAACCTCCGAGCCGCTCTTTCCGACACGAAAGAAAACGCCAGCGGATCGTATCTCCGCTGATGCAGATCTATTGGTGGAGAGTATGTTTAGATGAGGCCCAAGAGATTGAGAGCGGCACTAGGAGCGCTGCGAAGCTCGTGAGGTCGATACCCCGTGTAAATGCATGGGGAATCACGGGCACGCCGGTAAAGGAGGATATTAACGACTTATGGGGCTTGTTGTCCTTCCTTCGTTATGAACCTTATGCTTCATCCCCGGCCATTTGGGAAGGGCTAGTAACGTCGCATCAAGATCTGTTCATCCCTCTTTTCAGCCGCATTACCTTAAGACATACAAAGCGCCTTGTTCGCGACGAGGTGACTCTACCTCCCCAAGAGCGATATGTCATAACCGTGCCGTTTACGGCGGTTGAGGAGCAACACTATCGTCAACGATCCCAACACTTGGTCAAGTGGACCGGTCTCGACGAGAATGGTTTACCAGATCAAGAGACTTGGGCGGGTCGCGAAGGCCCAAGGGAGATTTTCCCGCGTATGGCGCATGCCCTTGCACAACTGAGGCGGATAATATTACACCCTTCGCTTGAGACTAGCCCAATTTTTCGTAATGGAGACTTGAAAGGAAAATTGGTGCGAACACTCGACGAAGTCCTAACTGCCATGATTCATGAACGCGAGAGAATTATAAAGTCTAGCCAGTGGCAATATTTCTCGGCGAAGGTAGAAAGAGGTCAGGTCTTAGCTCATAACCCTGCAACGATAAATGAAGCAATGGCGATTTGGCAAGGGCTTCTGGAGGAGATCAAAACTGCCGAAAAGGAGTGCAGATTTCAACTGCAAGTCGAGGTTGAGAAAGACGCCAAAAGCGGCGATTCCAAGGATAAAGGCTCCGACCTAGAAATTTACCCAACCCGAATTACGAATCGAAATCACCTTAAGTTGATTCTTAACACGCATCATAGGGCCCTTTTCTTCTTGGCCAGCGCCTACTTCCAACTTAAGTCCGACGCAGAAACCATGGGGGCTAGCCCCGAGCAAATTAAGGAGATGGAAGTGATGGAGGACTCCGGCTACGAGGCTGCCAAGACAGTCCGACAGGAGATACTTCACGAGACCCGGGAAAAAGCCTTGTCCAATATGGGCACAATTCGAGACAAAGCGGCAACCCAATCATTTGTTGAAGTTCCCGAAATCAATTGGTCCCCTTCGTACGGTATAGAAGACGAAGCCGAACAAGCTCTCAAACAGCTGAGTGCTTATCTCAATGAGCAAGCAAAACTGATGGATAAATGGCGAGAATCTATCGTTGATTTGCTGCTTCGTCCTCTCGTGGATACCGAAGAAATGGAAGCCACAGGTGATGAGTATTCAAACTCAATACAAGTACAGGATGACCTTATGGTCTACACCATGGGTCTACGATGTGTCATTGCAGATAGACATTATGCGCTTTCAGGCCTGGAAAACGAAAGAGTTAAGCGCGAGTTTGAAGCCGCAGAGAGAAAGGCAGAAGAAGGACAAGGTTCTGCCCCTACGACGGTCCGTAAACTGAGTGCAGAACGAAATCGCGTGAAACTATCGTTTGGCGGGACTTCGCTCCGAAGTGTTATTTTAGAGATCCGGGAGTTTTCCTCGACACTCCGCTCTTCGATGGCTATGTCTAAGGATGTAGGAGGCAGTCAAACGAAGATGCGGTTCGAGCAGGTCGAGGAGAGCCTCTGTTCCGTGCAAAAGCATAGCAGCGCACAAACCAAGGCAGTGACCAGACTAGAACGAGAGCTAGATGGTTTCGTGTCCACCATGAATGCTCGCGTAGTGTACTACCGTCAATTTCAAGCGGTTTCTGATACTGTCAGGCCGCTCGACATGAATGGAATCAATGTTAGAAGGAGACTAAGGGAACTCTTGTTCAAGGAACAGGATGCACAAAGCAGAATCACAACCGCACAGCCTAACTACCGCTATCGTAAGCACTTTCCTCTATCAGGCTGTTAATTGAAACTATGCTGACCCGTTTCGCAGTTCTTAACCTAAAAGAAAGCGGCGCAGATGGTGCAGATGCAGATAACTGCATTATATGTCAAGCTTCTTTTACCACGGGAGTTCTAACTGACTGCGGTCACCGATTCTGTAAAGAGTGTCTGAATACGTGGCTCCAGACCAAGAACTCTTGCCCAATGTGCAAATCCCGGCTACCGTTGAGTAGTATTCACGACATAACTCTTAAGAAGAGGGAGTCGAAAATACTGCAAGAGGATCTGCAAGTATCGGGGCCCTCAAGAAGTCATACTAAAAAGTCGAGAAGCTCCGGTATCTACTCTCAGCTCAGTAATGATAAGTTGGAGGCTATTAAGAGTATTACTCTGGATGGACCGTCTTCCGGTACGAAGATCGACTCTCTTGCGAGGCATCTCATATGGTTGCGCGAAGGAGACCCAGGCGCCAAATCTGTGATTTTCTCTCAATTCGGGGAATTTTTGGAAGTGCTCAGCGAAGCCTTTGACCAACAGAATATTGGCTATACCTCTTTTCAAAAGGCGGATGGCATCAAGAGATTTAAGGAAGACGCGGCTATTGAGTGCTTCCTCATGGATGCGAGAGCGCACGCGAGTGGCCTCAATCTGGTTAACGCTAGCCACGTTTTCTTGTGCGAGCCTCTTCTCAATACGGCGCTGGAACAGCAAGCCATTGCCAGAGTACACCGAATCGGGCAGCAGCGCGACACGACTGTCTGGCTCTATTTGGTCGACGGTACCGTCGAAGGGTCTGTATACGACCTTTCCGTCCAGCGACGCCGAGAGCACCTAGGCAGGAACGCAAATGGAGAAACGAGATCAAGATTGGGAACCTCTCCTACGGACTCTCTCGAGTTGGCAAACTCGCGCGAGCTGGAAGCGGCGGGCGCGGTATCCAAGCTAATAACTAAGAACCGTTGGCTTGGGCGTGGAGAGGTGGTCGACGACAACGATCTCTGGCAGTGCCTGTTTGGCCACGTTGCTAAGGCCAACGCGTCTACAGATGACATGGATGAACGACCCTAACGCCGAGGCGAGACAAGCATATTATGTGAACCTCGGAAAGTTTCCTCACTTCCTCCCCCCTTTTCACACTTCCGAATTCGATAATACTTACAACCCCGGTACATAATGATCCGAAGGACTTTCAACCCGACTTTCTAGGGTGGCATGCCGATTCATCGAGATGTGCGCCATTGTACACAATATGTCGTATTCACGGCGGTCTTCTTCCTGTTTATACAATAAGGATTAGGGAAGGAAACGTCTTTTTTTCCAAAAGGGGTGGGGATTAATGAGCTTATGATGCAAAGCAAGCAAGGTGTAACGGTTGTTTTTGAGTTTTGTAATGATACCACTACTGCGATGTGAGTTACGAATTGCAACAGGAGAGGAGGGGATGGTTTTGTTTGGGGGGGACGACGCGTTCCCAGGAGAGAATACGTAAGCTGGTGGCATGGAAACAGTGAAAGGATGGAAGCGCATAGGTTGGCGAACCCGCCCTGATTAGTCGGGATGGAAACCGGCAGACGTCTTTGCATGGGATATACCCTATGTAGCTCATCCTTAGAAGTCTACTACTAATCGAGAAATCGAGGGAAAAAAAGATGGGCGGGAACTGGGAACTCGCCAGATGCCGTCTGCCTTTTTTTCCCCCTGGTTGTGTTCTTCTACCTTCCTGGCTCAGCCATGCTTGTCTGACGTGCTTTTATTAACCTTAAGTTGTCGGTGTTATTGACTTGCGTAGGTGACTAGCCTCTTTCCAGTAAGCCGATCCATGTCTCCATGTCGGGATGTTTGTATCGTCACCTATACATCAGACAGGGAGGGAAGATGTGGAAGATAGGAGGATGGGAAGATGGAAGTCGAATAATAATCCTCAGTATTCTAAGTCCGCACTAGCGAAATCACACTGTTCGGCCCGTGAGTGCATGTCTTGAGTGTGTCTTAGACAGGAGAGGTCAGGTAAGGAGGAATATTAAACACATGGGCGCCATGGATGGGACATAACGAAAATAGGGGCCTGTCTCTCTGTCTCTTCTTTTCTCCAGCGCCACCGAAGTATAAACCCAAGACAGGAGGATGACTAAATACGACATAGGGCTTTTTCTGTTTTATTTTGGCGTCGGTTGTCATGTTTGTGGCTGCCCGTCCCTCCTTATTCACGCAGACACATGGCATATATGCTGTATCACCCGTATTACTAGGCAATAGGTTAATATATATGTAGGTTTCGATGGATGGATGGACGGATGGATGGGGGAGGATGAGCTGCAGCAATGCGGATGAAGAATAGGGCATGTCGATCAGCCGCCCACGTTTCAGCTCCGAACGCCGATCGGCTCTCTTCTGTATCTGTCAGTTCTGTCAAAGTAAGGGGAAATTCGCCGATCCTAGTCTTTTTTTTCTTTTTTCAAGGCCCGGCTTACATACATACCTCCTAATGTATCTAACCTAATCTTGTCGTCGAATCAATTTGCGTATATAGGATGCCGAGGTGCGACGTTGGATGATATGCATCTACCTAGGAGTTACCTGTGATATTTCGGTGGCTGGTCGACTAGGTAGGATTCCGGGGGTTCTGCTGATAAAATTCTAGAAGCCTGCCTTAAACGGATTCCCACGTGGCGGCCTGAGGGATTCCAATAATTCTGCGTTTGCATGTTGCACTATTTCGCCCCTCACCTCCCTCATTATATAAGACACCGTAGTATCATCTATACACCCCTCCCCCTATTAACTATTATAACTCGACCGAGGATAGACACACACGTTCAACGGACAGGCAAGTCATCAGGAACCTCGTGGCATTCGAGGCCGCCTCAGCCGTATAGGGCTGACGGGCTTGGCCCAACCCGATTCATTGCCTCATTGACCGAAAAAAAACTGATCTCAGGCTATATGACGTGGCGACCGGCGTGGTGTCGCACAGAAAAAAAAGAGGCTCAAGCAAGAAATTAATCATCGTGACACGGACACGAAAGAAGATCGCCCGGATTCGCAGCCGCCGCCGCCTCATCCGCGTTCTTAATACACACCGCAACTCTTTTTCTTCCTCATTCCTCGTTGCCGAGAAGTGCCGTGTTACAATACAGACATTTTGGTAACCTAGTCTTCACTAAACAGATTTCCGTTTCGTGCTAAACAAACGAAGGAAGCGGAACCGTAACACCGTCATGGATGGGTAGACGAGGCTCGAATAGGTAGCATTTCTCGAGCAACGTTTGGAGGCAAAAATACAAAGTAACTGATTGATAAACAAGAATAGATTACTAAGGTGGGTATTTTGTTACGAAAAATATGAAAAATACATGAAAAAAAAAAATGGTAATACATCCTGCTGTAATCGCAGATATAGAGGCAGAGACAGAAGGAAACCGAGAATCTAAATAGCAAATGACACCATCCCATAGCATCGAAACCCAAGTTCGTCATCACATTTCTTCCATTTCGTAACCCAGCCAAACGGGAAAAAGTCGGTTCAACATACATAGGACCTGTCAGCAAAAGAAATTCGGAGTTTGAATTCTTCGGTAGATCTTGGCTCCATTGGAACCGGGCGGGAACAACACTGGGGAAAAGGCAACGGATAAGGGACAAGGAAAACCAACGAAAATGGGGGTTAGAGCTCTCTCTTCCTCCCGCGCCCTAGCATCGTTGTCTTCTTTCGGTTTCCGGGTTCGCCCTCTTGGGCTGCTGTGTTGCCACTCCCTTATCACCCCTATTTCTCTTTCATTTCCTTTCGTCCCTATGTCTCGGACGAGAATCACGTCTGAGGGTGGGAGCCATGTCCACTATTCGCGTCTAGATCGTAGTAGTACGACAAGTCCTGATAGGAGAATTCATCTTCCCCGCTGCTGGCGGTGTTGCTGCCGTAGCAGGCTGTCTGGCGTGGTAGGTAGGGGCCGGATGTCGCATAGTACTGGGGCGCGTCGCTACTGGCGCTGTAGTCGCCCCCGTTTCCGCTGCCGTTCGCACTGCCCCTTCTGCTCTCCGTCTCGTGGCCCTTAGCCAACACGTGCTTCATACTCAAGCTTCCCCACGGGAGGCCGGAGAGGCTCATGTCTTCGTCCGCCGCGAGCTCGTCTGTTGAAGGGAGACGGTAGCTGCTGGCCGCGTGCTCTAGGTCGCGTGATTCTCGCTCCGCCTTCTCCTTCTGCTCTTTGGCCTTCTCTCCTGTTCATACACGGTCAGCCTTGCTTCTCGGCTTGTTATTGTATATCGTCTTGCATACGGAATTTGCGTTGCGCAAGCCGATTTTGGATACGCCTTCTCTCCTCTGGCTCTGTTACGTCGGTCCAATCGTCCGTCGTAGGTTTAGACCTTGGTCTCGGCTGCTTCTTGCCGTTGGACTCGGGTTGTTTCTTGGAAGAACGTGAAGTAATCATTGTTTCTCTTGCAAAGGTGTACTGTCTTGATTTCTTGTTCGGGCACCAGACTCCTCTCTGCTTTAAAGAGGATATGATGCTATACGTGTAGTCGTTATAGTTCCTTATCGCAACACCGGCGTTCTTCGGTAAGCGGCGGTTGATAGTTGATACCCCTGGAGCTGACCCCGGTACATTTGAAGAGAATATCGAGTAAAAGTAGAAAGAGAGCGGTGATGTTGAACCACCTAAGAACCCAGACGTCGATCTTGATTACGGAGGCTCTCGTTAAATATATAGAGAAGAGAAGAGACAAACGTTAAACCAAGAGAGTCCTAGAAAAGGTCCCTTCTAGATATTATACGCTGGGGTGACGGTTTGGGGGCCACACTTAGATCGGTTGACGGAATGTAACTTTGAAACCAGACACAAGGCTCGTGGACAAGGGTGTATATATCCCAGAAAGCTGCTGTGTATGGCCTACATGAGATGAACGCGAGACATTCTTGGTATTCTTTAGCGAAAGCTGAGGCTGGAATTGCGACTACCAAGGCTTATGGTGTCCGTCTATACCCCCTTGCGTCCTCAAGACGAGAAAGGAGAATATTAGTTGTATGCGGCTAGGGAGCGTGAACGCCAGTAGGCAATGTATAGTGAGGTAACAATGGAGCAACCTGGACTCAAGCCACTATTGTAACCTGATGGCGATGCATTGGCTCGCAGCTGTGATCAGACAGGTTTCTCCTGCATCTATAACCAGCGTTCTGCCGTGCGCGAGGGAGGGGACGAACTCGAGGAAAGAGGCTGCTGAGCTAAGAGCCTAGAGCAGCAGGTGGGCGAGAAAGCCTACGGTTTGTCTGAGATGAGAAGAAGATTGCCTACCGTATATCGCGTGGCGATGTGAAGCCATCGGGCTTCTCATGTCTTTGACTTATACCATGGTAGTGACGGGAAGCCGACGCCTCGGGGTTTCAAGCTGTGCCGGTCCGAAGGAAAAGCCGTTGAAGCCAGAGATATGAATGGATCGTCAGGGCAAAGCCACATCTGGTGTCGTCCCCCATCTGCACCCATGGGGAAAGGTAGGGAACGAAATACGATCCTCTCTAGTCCGTAAGAGGAAACGAAAAGTCATGGGCCAGATGCCCTTGGCATCCATCGGCACATAAAGGGGGGCATAAGGTACGCCAATCTACTAGCTTGCAGCAAGTGGCTAGTATGATCATTCATCCCTCGTCCGATCTACCGGCCGAGCAAATGTCGAGCTGTAGCAACTGGGACCAGTAACGATATAAAATGGTGACCCCTTTTCATCTACGGGGTAATGAAACGAAGGAGGCATCCTATATCGCGCAAAGGATTGAGAGGGATACTCGAGAGTAGAGGGGGGCATTTTTCTAGCTGTCTGCTTTCAGGAGGTCTAGGTAGTGTCGTCGACCAAAGGTGGAATGGAGTACCTAAGCAGCAGAGAGACTTCGGCGAATAGAAATCGGGAAACGGGCGGAGAAAAAGGGCCTGGCGGATCGCCTACCCGTCGTCCATCAAATGTGACCCACGACGAATCCTGGGAAAGGGAGCCGATAATTTAGTAATCAGCCTTCTTCTCACATCACCCGTGTCCTTTCGTCTATTGTTCCTCCCCACACATCCCACATCATTAATTTTTTCTTGAGGGTTTCTTTTTTTACTCCCTGTGGTACACACGGTAGTAATACAGAGTTGTTTTAGAGGTCTCGTGATCCTTGTCTAGTTAGTTTATGGTGAGGTCTGAATAAGAAAGTCCCCGACGCAGCTTTCAGTACTAAAAGCTTACTCTATTTTTGAAGAAGCTATGGCTTCGGGGACTGCCGTCCGGTAGTACTGACCGGGTGAAGGGTAGGTTAGTAGACATCGTCTTGTCTTTCATGTCTGGAGACTGTGTGTACGAAGTGGCTTGGACTGCATTCTCCGCGGATCAGCTCTCGTGCGGCTGAAACTTTCCAAGACTTGCTCACTTGATCTCTTAGCCTCTTAAAAAGAAGACTATGGCATTGCTGCCTTGCTAAAGCAACCAAGTAGCCAAGCCAACTGCCGCATTCACATCGAGAAGAGGGATAATCCTGGGCTTGCAAAGGTACCGGACAGAGCAAGGGGAAGGTTAGCTCGCTCTGCTCTCCCTGCTGCATACCCGTTCAGGTTTCGAGGGTTTCCCCGTTCCAGCAGTTTTAAGGTGAGTGGGGGGTTCGATCCTACAGCAGCAGGGGGCCCCTGATGCGCTTGTTAATTAACTGACCAACATTGAGAAGTGAGAAGAAACAAAGATTTGGGGTGGATCAGAGATAGATGAAGACACACTCCCATAGCCACGAGGTACTCACTACTGTAGGCTACCGGTGTGGTCACACCGCATCCTGCAAGATGGAGGGCTGAACTCAAACGTCCCAGCCCTAACATCTAAACCTGAACACTGCCAGGCTTTCTGCAGTTCAGCTCGTACGTATAATTTCGTAATGCAGTAGATCTTTTATTGTCTTCGAGTCCTTCTCGCTAGCGTAGTCGTGCTAGTCGTGCTAGTCGTGCAAAGAGCCATGCAGTCTATTTCGAAACCGACACCGAGCAGAGAGCAGATGAGATGAAGTGTGATGACTCCCGCGTTTGTGACGGGACCAAAGCGGCAATCCTGCCTTGCCAAGCCGTCTATCTTCTCCTAAGCTTCAGCCCTGAATCCATGGGCTGTACCTACCCGCCATGGGTTCTAGTGATAATTCCCGGAAATCTGCCGTCGATTTAAGGTATCCCGTCCTTTTGCCGATTAGGTATGTCGAACCTGACATGTCCCCAATAGCCCCTGATAGTACGTAGATGTAGTATCGCATCATCGAGAGACTACTCATCATGTAGAGTGACGCTGACCTTACAGCGGAGTTGTCATTATCTCCCTTTTTGTCAGCAATATATGGCTCGAATCATTCGGTTCCATTGCAAGGTACCTAAGACGTGTGTGTGCTTTCAGAGCTACCATACCATGAATTTCGGTTGCGAGGTAGACATCCACCCGTAATGGAACCCGCAAGCTTCTGGAAAGAACTTAGATGCTGGGGTGCGGGTAATTGGATTTGCCTCAGCCATCGCAATGCAAGGTGGAAGGTTTCGTAATATGGAATAACCAATGGCCTGCCGACACATTACATAAACAAACGGTGTAAGCAACGCCAGGTCTGCGCTAAGGGGCCAATCACCTACCTGACAAATACAGGATACCTAGGGGTGCCGCTAAGTTGTTGCCTATGTCTGTCGTGCTTGCCGTGTCTGTGAGTCAGCCGGTAAAGCAGGCAAGGCCTAGGTACATGCCCAGGTAGGTGGGATTGGTACAATACCGACGGGTCTCATGGGAGCCTTGATATCTTGGTTCTGGACTTGCCTCCTTCAACTCCGGAAGTGGCTTACATGGTGGGCACGAATATGAACTTGGTCAGCTTCGAGCTGCTGTATAGAGACGACAATTGGCTCTCTAGTAACTATGACAGGGTGCGTCCCTGCCATACAAGATGATGATAATAAGATCTGAAACTTCGTGAAGTGGGAGCACGCCCTACCTAAACGCGTGCCCAACACCTTCGCGGATCAAGCTTGGGCATAACCTCATCTTACTGGCCATTTGCCATCACACTGTCTTGCCAAAATGAGGACCGATAAATACAAATTATGTCGAAGTTACCTACGTCAAACTAGGCATTGTAATGAAGTCTGGAGTGTACTATTGACTTATGAGTGGTCTTACCTAGGTAGGGTAGCTAGGTAGGTAGATAATGACGATAGATCCTACCCACCGCTGATGTCCCTTTTAGAACATGCGTAGAAAGGGATGGTAATCTTGCTGTCTTATCGAGTGGAAGATCCTCTATTTATGGCCTAACGTCATGGTTTACTTCTAGCTGTCGGAATACTTCTGTCGAATCTATTTGGTGGATGGTATGTTGTACCGCTAGAACTCCGTAGACTGACAGCCGAGATGTGCCCGTGCTCGTGGTGGCTTACGGGTAGATATCGGTAGCTCCTCTTTAAGAGAAAATAATAAGCAAGTTTAGTAATAACACAATCGTGACGAACATGGTCCCAAATGATATGTTGGTGTTAAGTTGCGATGCTAATATTGGGCTTATGATAAATACTTTGCTACTGAAGATCTTCGGGACAACTAAGTAGGTTTACACCTCTACATGACCTGGCACTCCAGTCCATACATAGCCCTCTCCACATCCCTCTTGACCGTGAACCAGTCAGCTCTCCTTTCGGCGAACTCATACACCTCTTCGGCACGAAATATGCCGCCGAAACGGTCCCCGTCAGCAATGATCGTCGCCATCTCCTTAGCATGTTTGGCATCGATGAGGTATATCTGGCTGAGCTCCCGCAGTGCTTTGAAATACGCAAGTAGGTCTTGGTTTTTCAGCGTTCGGATGTAATCGAAGTACATGTTCATATCGGCGATGAGATTGATTGCGCCATCGGTGCTGATACGTTGTCGCTTAATATGCTTGCATACCGCTGTGAACAAACGTAATCCGACTTCGCTGTTAAACACATCCAACATCGTCTTCTCCGTGCTCCCTACTAGCATCTTGGTGTGTGAAGCTACAAGCTCTGTAACGCGCTTCGCCGTTGTCGTTGGACCGATATCGGGCCCCTTCGTGATGCCAACCTCTTCTGGTGGTGGTGGGTTGAAGTCGGCAGGGAGTTGTGTTGTAGCACAGAGGTATTCGACTTCGTCCATCAGCACGTCGATGCCTTTATTAAGACCTGCTGCGACGTTCTCGTCCAGCATCTGCTCGAACTTCTTCTTAGCTAGACCGGCAGGGTCGAGAAAATCATTACGATCAACAATTTTTGGTGCTGCAAGCTGCTGCTCGTAGAACACATCAATCATTTGTGAAATGATATCACCCACGTTGACGAGCTCAATGAACATGACAAGCGGCGCCACTCCTGTTTGACTATGATCACTTATCTCGCGAGGATTATACCGGGAAAGGTGCTCGACTGCCTTCGTAAACCCGTTCTTAACGTGTGTCTGACCAAGTACCCTGATCAGGACCACGAACATTGCCTCGCATTGTTCTCGGGCCTCTTCGCCAGCTTGCCCGCCTAGTGTAACGAATTTTGAAGCTCTCCCCAAGCTCTCCTTTGCAACGTGCACTAAATCAAGGGCAACTTCAATGCTGAAGAGGCTTTTAATCCCTTCGAGCCGATTCGCCATGAGCGCAGCTTTTGCTTTAAGTTCATCATTTGGAGCTTCTGAGGGTAGGGGACTCCCAGATCGTTCTGAAGCACCGGGGAGTCCTGGGCTTTCAGGTCGAGACGATGCGGGTGTGCCAGCCACTGGCGGTTTTAAAGTGGAGCTATTCGTAGCCGTCGCCGCCGGCTTATTGCTAGACCCGAAAGCGCTGGGCAAGACTGTAACTGGCATCATCACTACCTTTTTAAAGGAGCTCAAGAAATCGTTCTTGTCGGCTTGTCGGTTGAAATTCGCCATATAGAATGATTCAACAGTGGCGTCTTGTTCAGAGAGCTTTTGTTCCCAGTTTCTAACTTCGCGTTCGGAATATTTCGTGAAGCTATCCAGCTCCTCTTGTAAGTATAAGTCTAAATGTGGCTCAAAGACCCTCAGAGATATCTCTTTGGCATATTCCTCAAGGTCTCTTTCCGAACCTTTTGGCGGAACCAGCGACCGTACAAACTGCATGCACTGTTCGAACAAGCCAGAGACCGCTTTAAGGTAGGAAGGCATGTGCCGATCGTGGCATTCGTCCAATAAGGGTGTAACATATTCCATGATGATTTCTTCCCGAATTTTGTCCACGAATGCCCAGAAGACTTTAGCTGGCTGAGGAAAGATACGGCCGATCATGTCGCTCTGCTCGTTAACTTTTCCAGCAAGTAATTCGAAGAATACGCGGGAAGGTTCCAACGTGACGCTATCACGGGAAGCTTGGTTAACACAATCCATAGGGTTGCCAAGGATCCCGCGATCGTCGAGCATCGGATGCTTTTGTATGAAAAGATCCGTGGCCGCGTTGCCACCGTTCAGTGTATGTAAAACGTGGGCATATCTCCGCATTCTGCCATCAACATCCCAGAATTCATAGCCCTGTTCAAACTCCCTCAGAACAGCACTTTCAAATATGGTCACCATATTGATGACCTTAGCTTCTCGCGACTGGAAGCCTTGTGCCCAGTCACTGCTGCTGAATATCTGTAAGTTAGACAGCATCTGTGCTTGTCGCTCCGGATCTCGAAATACTCTGAATACGATTGGTTCGGTATGTGTCTTTGCTCGAGCGAGATCGAAATAGAACGGTGCCAAAGCACCATAGACCTTACCGTATTCCTGTCTTGCATGACCTCGTATACTCCTGACATGCTTCAATACCTCAAGTAACGCTGTAGGGTCTTCGTAAGGTGATTTGGACTGCGAGGGATTCAAACTCATGGTCTCAAATCCATCTATTCTCGGCTCCTGGGGCTGTAACGCTTTATCCGTTTGGGCTTTCCGCCGTGCTTCCTCTTCAACGGCAGCGTCGAATATAGTTGTACTGACTTGCTGCCCAGCCGGCTGAGGGGGTCCGCCGTTAGCATTCGGGCGATTGGCGGCCTCGCGTTTTCGTTTTACGGCCTCTTCAAATCTCCTTCTAGCTTCCAACTCGTTCCAGCATCCCATACTCTTGAGTCTTGCTACCCATCTCGTATCGTCGTAAACCATTTCGCGCATCCGCCATGATGTCCTTGCAAATCGAAGTAGGTCCGGAATAGGTAAGTAATCTAGTATAGAAACAATAATCTCTATAGCTCAAGGTCAGCTTCTATTCCGGTACTGAGGGCGTGCTGCTGAATTTCATAATGCGTACCAGCGGGTAATGCGGTTTTCTGCTCTACCATCGAAGTCGCTCGCAATGTGCCTAAGATGCTAGCTGTAGGGGGCGCGCCATGTTGCGGCGCTCGCTTGAATGTAGACATTGTTACTGCCGTCGCTTATGGTAAGTAGGTACTTGGAGGGGTTCCACCGCCTTGTTCGAAGCTACATTCGGTAAACGGTTTATGATGCGGAAATGGGTGGTAGAATGTGAGTCTAGCAGAATGACGAATTATTTATACAGATCCTCATGTTTCGGAGAAAACAAGATCGAAGCGTTGCCATTCCTGTGAGATGAATCCCACGTTCCAATTCACCAGTCAGGAACAACAGGAACGAGGTTACAGTTGATCACAGCTGTTATAGCGTAGGTGTTTAGCGCCATGCCTTCCTTGTACGCTCTACACCGCCCTCTAAACTAAGGCATTCGCTAATCCTAGATAGGCCCGCTAGGTCCGTGCGTCCCCGCAGGTCGCGGCAGAATTAAAGTTCACCCAAAAAATTTTGGGATTTTCCTGGCCAAAAGTTCACGGCAGCAGCACAGACCTGACTTAGGCTTTACTCACAAAGTTCTGAGGTAGTGTGTTTCTATCCTATTCTACCATTGATTCAGATATTAATTAGTACACCATAGGCACAAGATACCCTGCGAATTGCTCTTCAAAACACACCTCAGTCTCTCGTCGGCTCTGATCTCAACATGGAGGCTCCCGATACAACTTGGAAGAAGGTCGACCCTGCCAAGCTTCGTCGCGAAGCTGAGGCCAAAGGTAACATTTAGTAGTCTCTTCTCGAATTGTAGAATTAATTGCTGACCTGTCGCAGAGGCGAAGCTCAAGAGACAGCAAGAGCAACGAGTCGCACGAGCCGAAGCCCGCAAGGAAAAGCGTCACGCCAAGTCCGAGGCCAAGCAAGCCCGAAAACTCAACGTTGGCCGCGCCGCTAAATGGAACGCCGAGCGCAGAGCAGCCGATAAGCTGAAGAAGCTGGCCAATCGTCCCCACAAGCAGGAGAAGCGACGCAGACGCCTTCGTCTGCGCGCTGACAAGCTGGAGCAGCAAGCCCAGAAGATGATGCTCGAGGCGCAGAAGGCTCGTGTTCGTGCCGACTTGCTGGACGAGCAGAAGGCGGTAAGCGAGCCCACGATACGCTGACTGTCGCATGGATATTTACTTACAAATTGGTACAGAAGGAAGAGGAAGAGAAGGGTCGCCTCACTCGCGAGGTTCAGCAAATGGCGGCTGACCCTGACAATGACAACTTCATTCCTCTCGATGACACCGCTCCCGCGACCGCCTTGTCTGCCACGACCGATAGTTCAAGCGACAGCGATTCTTCGTCCTCTGAAGAAGAATTAAAGAAGCAGAAGAAGGCCAAGAAGGCCGAGAAGAAGCGCAAGCGCAAGGTGGAGGAGGACAAGGAGCCTGAGCCTACCAACGACGCCATGGATATTGATGGTGCAGAAGAGACTTTAGCCCCTAAGGATGAGAAGAAAAAGAAGAAGAAGCGAAAGGTAGAGCAGGCTGTGGAGGAGACCGGTTCCCAAGAAGAAGCAGATCAATCCGAGCCTCGCAAGGAGAAGAAGGAAAAGAAAGACAAGAAGGATAAGAAGAAGAAGCGAAAGGAGAAGGACCATGCCGAGGAGTACGTTTCGTCAACTCCAGCCGAAGGTGGAGCGAGTACTAACGGAGGCGAGCAGTGGAACGTCGAAGCCCTAGAGGGTGACACCAAGAGAAAGGAGAAATTCCTTCGACTTCTAGGAGGCAAGAAGCCTAATGGAGAGGCTACTACGAACGGACACAATGCTTCCTCTACGTCGCGATCGAACATTACTCAAATGCAGAACGATTTGGAACGCCAATTCGATACGGGTATGAGAATGAAGCATGATGGTCAGGGCCACAAAAGGGGCCTCGGAGCATGATTAGCTCGCTACTGTGTATTCATGCCGGCGTTTTGAGAGGACAGGGTTCGAGTTATACCATCTGATTTCAACCTGGCAGTTTGCGACTGCAGACTGCCCCGCGAGATGATTCTGGTTGTTTTACTGTTAATGAAAAAAGTTATTGCTACCATCCTTGTTGATCGTCTCGACTACTCGAGCTTATTCTTAAGTGAAAAATTGACTTTCTCATAATGAACATGTAACTAAAATTCCCGAGATAGAGTTTGCTCTCCTATAAGATGTGTTGTTCCAATAGAGCAAACGTTCTGGTATCATATGGCTCTGCTTAAACGATTATACATAACTCTCTTTGATCGGTCCTCTTAAAAAGGAAGATCTGGCCTCGCCCGTATTCAGGATTTTACACCACTCGAGATTGCGGCCCTTCGGGTCCTTGTATATCTCGTCCCCGTGAAAAAGACCTCGCAAATGAACTGGTTCGAAAGTGATTCGTGATTTGAGTAGCTACTTTTAGGATGTGCTCCTCGTAGCAACATACAGATCCCCTTTCATCGGAAGAAGATGCGCGAGAGGACCTCGAATATTAGACCGCCGAAGACAATGAAGCCGAGGATACCTATATACGTGTCGCGTGTTAGCGTAAATTGCTTTGAAAGGGACGAACTCTGTGTGGTTCGCTGTATCCAGGCTGCAGGCAGGGACGGGTGTGCTTACCAAGCCAGAAGGGGGAAATGGGCGACTTGAATTGTTCCTTTGATCGCTTCTTGATGTCGGTCTCCGACTTGCCGCGGCGGGCGTCCTGCTCTTTGACGAACTTGGCGTTCCGCCTTCGCTGCTCTAGGGTTTGGGCCTGGAAGGTCGTAGTTAGCAATCTGTTTTTTTGATAGACTGCATACATATGAGGACCTAGTATATCTCATTGTCATATACATACCATTATGTATTGTGTGGGTTGGTGTTTAAGGGGTAGGTGGAAGAAGGTAGACAATGAGTCTGGAATCTGGTGCGTATAGATAGATTAATGAGGTGGTATGAATTAATATGAAGATCGGTTGATCAGGGTCGCAACTGGATTCCCGTCCTATATGTAGCTTTATAAACGACAGGAGAAAACAAACGACGAGATTCCAATGGCGCCTGTGAACAGATTGTTCGGAGAATGAAAGTGACTAACTTATGGGAAGTTGGAGATGTAATTCACTTTGGCATATGGACATGTGTCTGCAATTAAGCATTAAGCATTTAGCATACTTTCCACTTTATCGATAATGGAATAGCTCCATTTCCAGCCGTTCAGGGCGTCGGGGGACCTGCCGGTTCAATATGAAATGCATGTGCTACTTACCGTAATGAGTTAGAGCTTATATTGCTAGGGGTCTTTCTCAAAGTCATTGGCCCGCATCTATCACGCCAGCTTATCCCCTTAAGCGGCAGAAGGACACACATCTGTACAGTACATAGCAGGCTACAAGAGGCTAGTAATTCCGACCAATAAATTTAAGTAGATTTTGCAGATGACCCACTTTGCCACTGAAAATCAACAGTACATCGTAGTACCCATAAATAAGCCTTAAAAATCGTGTTGCAAATGTAGCTCTTTGTATGTCGTTAAAATGCTGGGGCTCCTGGCACCAATCAAAGCCCTGGCCTTTACGCCGGGAAACCCACATGTATTTATACCTAAAAATAGCAGATTTGTGTCCTTCTGCCGCTTAAGGGGATATACAACTCCCAACTATTTCAGACGATACGCACGAGCTTCACGAAAGCGCAGTCGAGTCAATTCCACGATGCTCTCCCGCACGCCCCGAAGTCTAGCTTCTCTACGCATACCCGTAGCACGCCACCTCACCTCTGCGCGACCGAGCTTTGCTATCCGACTTCAACAACAGCGCTTTTCGTCGTCGCAACCTCAACCCCAAGCCCAAGCTCCCGAGGGGTCTCTAAATGCAAGCAGGCCCCCCACCTTCTCTGCTTCTATACAGCGCAACGGCAACAGCGACTTAACGGGTTGGAATATTGACGTCTTCGCAGAACACATTCTTCAAAACGTTCGGCCGACCCATCGCTAAGGTATTCCTGCTCGCCATCTTTACGTACCAGGTATCTTACTACTTCTGGGTGCGGGCGGAGCAGGACGAGACCAGGAGCGAGATGCGAGGTACATATATGAACGTCTATTTGCTTATACCGTAGTTTCTTCGCATCGGAATGTCTGTATTAACAAATTGGTCACAGCAACTATCGCCGACTTGGAAGCGAGAATCGAACAGCTCGAGAAGGCTAAATGAAGAGTAATCCTAGGATAAGACAAAGTCGTTTTAATACCTATATACCCCAGCCGAGCCATTTATCAGCAACAGGTACGGTATACGCCGATAATTAGCGATGCGCAACGAATGGGAAGCCGTGCCTAGGCACGAGCGAAGACCTGCACTTCTGAGTATTCTCGCAATGCAGCAACTAAGCTAGCAGAAGACATGCACGACGCATAATACTGGAAAAGGTAGATGAGATGGAGTACTCGCACAATAGCGAGCTGAAACTTAGTCACTTGAATTTTGACTATATAGAAAGTCGAAGGGTCGCTTTCCAGAAATAACATCAACCAAGAACGCCTATATAATGCCACCCCTATTCAATGTGCCGCCTGCTTGCTCTTTCATACGTAAACCATGAACATTTGCAACCGTACCCCGACGCCATCATACTCGACGTTTTATAGCCCAATGAGGGACAATTCATCATAACAACAACACGAACAGCATGCCTATTGAATAAGCAAGTCCGAAGAACGAAACCGAAAGCGTACTACCACTACTAGGGTAGTGCGCGGATCCGGGATAGTTGCATGACAAACTGCTACCGAGCTTCAATCCGTAGCTGGTATTAAAGCCAAACTCGCTGTCCGGTCGCGGACATGTAAATCCCATCGAGGCCGGACAGCTCTGTACCAATTCGTAGCATAGATCTTGGCACGGTAGCAGTTCCTTATAGGGGCCGGGTTGGACTACTTCGTCGATCTGTGGGTTTCGAGACGAGGTGTACGCCTTGAGATGTCCATAATTGCTTAACAAGCTCTCGTCCACCTTCGATCCGTTCGCGAATGTGGCATTGATGTTGCGCATCTGCAGATATTTTCGGTCAGGGGTAGAAAAGTCCTCGCAGCGAGGTACAGCCACCGAGCAGAGCCAGTTTTTGTATGCCGTCTTACAATCAGCGCAATCTCTGGCCAGCGAATACTTGGCGGTCGATGAAGTTTCGCAAGGCACCTGCTGCATGACCTTGTCGAAATTAGCCCACATAGTCTGGGTATAGCCTTCGTAGAACTCAGCGAGCGCTGTGCCGTTTGGGAAGGTGCTCGAATTTCCTGGCACGGCATATTGAGTCTCATCACATAAAGTCAGATTAAAAATAAATGTGCATGGTCCGTCTTTTTCTCGCTGTTAGTGGGTTTTTCGTCTTTGATGATGGATGATGTATGTACATACCAGGCTTCGTGTCAAATGTAGTCGGCTGAAATACAATGCCGCCACCAATGGTAGAGTTGTCGACTTGTCGTTTTTGGGCACTCGTGCTCTCTACGGGCGCTCGAGCGAGGATTCCAATATAATTGGAACTGGCATTGAGGCCAGTGACGTAAAACTCTTGCTTGGTCAAGTTCTGTGCTCCTGACTTTTTCAATCCCATAGTCACCTGTCCGCTACTCCCGTCTTCCAGATTTCGAATCTGCGCGTAATTACTCAAACCGCAATACGAGTTACGTATCCCGTTTATCATCACATTCTCTCGGTTATGGGCAAAGATGACATATGGTAGCGTAGAGATCTCTTGATCCGAGCTATTTGTTAGATATTTCGTCTGGAGCAGCGCTGCTCTCGCATCGCTGTCAACCCATATAAGGTCATCGTCCGCTTTCGTGTCGTACGAATAGTAGTATTGATCAAGAGAAGCAACAAGTCTGAAATTGTATTGCTTTGTTGTGTCGAAGTTTTCTGACGAGACATTCGGCGCAGAGACGCTGAAGTAGATATCTCGGTTTACGGAAACGTTGAACATAACAGCCCCTTGCGTAAAGACGGTTTCCTTTTGAGAATTTGCGTCCGCTAGCGGTCCAGGAGACGTATTATCCGTCGACGTCGAAACATAGAGAGTGAGCTGTGGAGGCTCTATAGTTGTCTGAGCTGGCGAAGCGGGCCAAGGTTGTTCACACGTATTCGCTGATATCCATAACGTTTTGGTAGCTTGCTGGCGCCGCTCGAGCTCCGGGTCGAAAGTTACGTCTTCATTTTCAGGCTCATCCACAGGCGACTCTTCCGAATCACTCATACTCCTTCGAAGCTCTACCGAGTCTTTCGAGTCTTCCACCTCCCTACTAGACACAGACGATGCTTGGAAGACAAACGTCATTATACCTCCGGGAACAAGGTTGCTCGTCTCCAGCTGATTGTTCTCCAGTGTAACCACATTATCTGCGACTCTTCCTATGATACCGCGATCGAATAGCGCGAACCCCGGATCGTACTTCGGACTCCTGAGGTCCGCCGACCCCGACGTTTCAACCTCATCATCTCCTTCGTAGGCTAACTCGGCCGCATCGTAGGCGGTGGGTATAATATCGAGCTCGGCGGCCAAGGCAAATTGTGGTGAGAATAAAGCCAGGTAGAGAAGCAGCACCAGGCAAGAAGCTATCACGGACGCAGCCAGCCGAGACTGCAGCGGACTGAGTTGCATCCTAGGAACACAGCCCCGTAGGGCATCGCACAAAGTGAAGGATTGCGTCCCAGAAGCAGCAGAATTGTCGGAATGATACTCGGAGGAATATGTCAGCTAGAAAGGATCATGCTAGGCGCCGGCACGAAATATGCGGTTTGAATCGTTGCGATCGGGTCGTATTCTGCGGCGGTAGAATAATCGAGTCAGAGAAAAAAGAATTCTATGTATTAGACGGACTCGACAGAATATGCAATTGGTAGCAATCCGCTTATCAGAGAAAGGAGGTGGGTGATGTAAAGTTCGTCGTAGATGTCGAGGAAGAGCGTTTCACAAACCTGGAACGCCAATGATTGATCGCCGACACGAACCTGCCCTGACAGCCCCGGCAGGACTGTAACAGCGATAACTGCCCTACAGGATGACGACTACAGGGGATAAGTAGGACTTCAGTGGGGGGGACTTTGGGGGTAATTGGGGTCCTTGTTCCAGGCTTACGCCGCAGCTAAACACTCGAGTCGCATTAGACGGGATGTATATTACAACTACGTATTACCTAGTTACCTACATTCTTTTGCATGTGATTTTCAGCAGAGTATCTCACATCGAGGACACTGGTGAAGCTCTAGAGTCGAAAATAGCAGCAAATAATGTTTAATGCAGGAACAAGTAGAAGGTCAAGTGGGCTGTGAACAGGCATATGCCGCTGAAGATCCACCCAATTACGACAATATTGAGTGTCTTACCTTGTGACACCCACTGCAAAAGCGGCACTCGGTATCGCTATCGGTTTACGCCTTGCGTCAAGTAACTTAACTTTAGAGATCAGCGAGCTCGGGTTACCATTGGAACAACTTGCCCAGGAGCTTGGCTCGCATATTCGCTTTCGGCTTCTAAACTTAGTGGAACAGATTCATATAAAAGATGAGCCTCAACCCAACCTGTTTTTTCTGCTTTCTATTCATCATGGCATTATAAGCCAGAATTTAGGTAGGTACCTAAGAGGTAGCTCAGGAGCCCACGTAGGCCTCCTACTAACGGTCTCCCCGAGAAGCGTTGTATTGAGTCCTGAGTCCAGCACAGCCCGTGCCGCATTTGGGGTCGTCGGCCCGCTCCATCAAAATGGACTTAGGTTTCTACCTCCTATTTCCATCAAGACCGCCGGTCGAACAGCTAGCGCCAGGTTTTCGATGAGACCAAGCGAAGTCATCACCGCGACGGTGGATAAGACAGCATTCATCATTGATTGCGAGTTATTGCTATTAATTTTTAATTTAATACTGTGAATTCATCGCAAGACTTTGTAAGCTCTCTATACCTGAGATCAGATACCAAAATCTCTCGCTATGGACGACTTAGCCCTACACCGATCACGCGGGCCTCGCTTATATCACAAAAAGTCTCGCACAGGATGTATACGGTGCAAACAGAGACGGGTCAAGGTAAGTCGAGTAGCTTGCAACATCTTTCAAACTTTAGCTCCGAATTGCAGGATGCTGTGCCGTTCGCAGATGTGCTGCTAACGTGACACCGCAGTGTGATGAAGCTCGTCCCAGCTGTGGCTCCTGTTCAAAACATTCAGTCGAATGTGTGTATCCGAGCCAAGCACTTTCGGCTGGAGCTGGAAAAGGGGCTCCAGCCACGGGACATGATGATGGGTCATCTGTCTACTCGGCTGGATCCGTCTCAACTAGCACTTTACAACGCAACATGGTCAATGAGATGAGCCCTTCTAGTAATGAACACAGGTCGCCGCCTGGGTCAACTCTTTATTCGTCGCCTAATTCATCGTATCATACACCTGTAGATGATATCGCCGATCCCGATATTGATATACCAGAGGGCCAATGGCGTCGTTTCTGGGAGCTGCGTTTGCTGCATAACCATCAGGCAAATATGGTCCAGCCGTGGTCCGAAGCACAGAATGTGGGTATCATACGCATGTGGGAACATGATATCCCGGACATGGCGATGCGCATGGCCCAACAGCAGAACCGCTGCACTTTACTCTACATGCTATTCGCGAGTTCAGCTTTGCATATGTGGACAAAGAGCACGGACAGCCAGGAGCGTGCCGAGCTCATGAAGCTGCAGCAGACATACTTGGCCATGTGCAGCAGGGAGCAGCGCCGGGATATTGACGAGATCAGCCAGAGGATCCCGCACAACGCCGACTACATATGCTTTTCCAGCCTCCGGATCTTGGTGCACTCCCTAGCGCTGGTTCAGACGCTGAACGTAGACCCGTGGGAGCCACCAATACAGTGGTTGCATCTAGGTCGAGGCGCCGGTGAAGTGTTGGGCATGGCGCGACAGCTGATCGACCCAGAAAGTAATCCGAAGATCAGAATATTCATTACGAGCCCGCCAGACTTGCGCAATCCGGAGGAGTTGATCTTCTGCGATCACAGTCCGTTGGATTGGCTCCTCGAACATCCTTCCGGGCCCCAGTCTATCGCGGCCCAAGAGGACCATGAACTGGACGACGAGGATGTCTTGTCCGCCTATGGCAAAGCCCTATCATACACATGCCACGTGCAGCGCGCGATCGAAAGGGGCGAGCCAGATTTCGCCATCGTCAGGAGGTTGTGCGGCTTTGCGGTGTGGGTGCCGGTCGAGTTCACTAGGTTCGTAGAGGAGAGGAGGCCGAGGGCTCTAGTTATCCTGGCGCATTTCATGTCTTTCTGGCTCAAGTACGAGCACGTCTGGATGATTGGGCGGGCTGGGGAATGGCAGATCAGGGGCATCCATAAGATCTTGCCGATAGAGTGGAGTTTCAAGCTCGACGGTCTCTTTGCACAGTTTAAGCCGCCGGAGGTGAGTATGTCATAACTGTCAATACTAGCTAGAAATACTATTATCTACCTAGGTATAGTACAAAGTAAAACAAGACCATATGTAAGCTGGTAATTGCTGTGATCCCGGTCTGTCTCTTTGACTTCCTAGGAAGTTAGGGCTGTAGCTTTGGACGGCCCGTACCTGACTGCAACGGCCGAATGGTGGAGACTGCAGGACCCCACCTGCCGAATGCAGCTCAATTAAGCTCTGCCTCGAAGCTTCACCTCGACATTTACCTTGTATCCCTTCACCGTTGCTCTACATTTCGTAAGTCTAGCTTTGCCGGACGTGTTGAGAAAATGGTCAGTACATCCTCACTAGACAATAATACCCCCGAAACACTTTAGGCTCTTGTCTGCCTAGATGCAACAAGACTAACGACCCAAAATGACGTAGCCGCCGAAACGCAAAGCCCCGGCCGACACCGCGCCGAAGGAGAGGCAGTCGAAGCTAGCTAAAGAACACAACATCTCAGCGCGCGAGGAGCGCGAGATCAAGGAGGCCTTCGCGCTGTTCGCGGAGCCCATGGACGGCGAGAAAGAGGGCGTCATACCCACTAAGGACGTGCGACGCGCCATGATGTTTGTCTTGCTCTTCTCTCCCTTATCCCCACCGCCGTAATACCTACCTACCTTATTTAACTAACCACGCTTTCTTCCGTGTGATAGAGCCCTAGGCCTGCCCCCGACGAAGCCCGAGCTCAAAGAGTTCCTCGAGATCCTGGACCCAGACGACGAGGGGTACGCGTCGTACGAGCCGTTCGTAGCCATCTGCGCGCTCAAGGTGCACGCGTCGCGGGACGCGGGCGGGCCGGGCGCCGACGAGGTCGACGAGGCGTTCAAGTTGTTCACGGGCGGCGAAAACACCGGCGCGCCCCTGACGCTGGCCCACCTCAAGCGCGTCGCCATGACCCTCAAGCAGGACGTCGACGAGCAGCTCCTCAAGGACATGATCCTCGAGGCCAACGGCGGCGCCGGCGTGGGCAAGGGTGTGGGGAGGGCCGAGTTCGAGGACGTTATGCGCAGGGCTGGCGCTTGGAAGTGAGAGGAGAAAAGATAAAGGAGAAAAAAATAAAGAAGGATACGACTATTTTACGACTATCTATACTACATTACGGAATAATGACTTGCTCGACTCGTTGGGCTACCATCTATTGGGGCTTAGCAAGACGCTGCCCCGTTAGACACAAGGCGGTTATCTGAGCGCGGCAAGAGATTGGGAGCGAGAGGACGAGCTTGTTGCTCATCTTGGGGTCTAAATGAAACATTGGGTAGGCATCGACTGGCTGAAACAGGCTCAGCGATTGGGCGTGTATCCTTCACATACACGATGTTTAGCCAAGATATCCGTTTAACACAGCCTCCAGAGGATAAAGATTTCTTCGGTATGGCGTCGATGGCTACAACGGGTCTCTGAAGTGGCGCTCCAAACGATGAGAGTTGGCTATGGAGCCTAGCACATGAACGGCCTTATCGTCTCATGAATAATCTGGGTCACTTATATAACTTTCATACCACACCTTGGAGGTCGTCTACCCATATGGATGCTTTTACAGTGTACCAGATACCCAGGATTAGCATATAGAAACTAGATAGCCTAAGTCTTAGTCGAAGGCGTTTAGTATGCAATGATGTACTATGACCATTTGCCTACAGGTGCACATTAAATCATAAGTTACCATCGTGTCAGGCCACAAGTCTTCAATTCTCTTGTATCTGAAAGCTATGCGTTCCAAATTCATTGCTGTTCATATCCGTCGTGAACGCCAGAAAAATGCAGTGCCCGTTACTCATATAAAAGAGAAGAGATGAATCCCGCCATAGTAATGACTCCACCCCCAAATTTGTTCAATGCATTGCGCAAAGACATCTTATGAGCCAGCTTAGAACTCCTGGCTTCATAAATAAGAGATGTTTCAATCACGCTGTAACCGCATGAAATTGCAGTCCATTCATCCGAAATAGCACTTTACTCTGCTACTGCCGGCGTAACAGTAACGTTGGCGTTCTCCTGGGCGGCCGCGGCTTCCTGGGCCTTCTTCCGAGAGTCCAATACGGCCTTCAGCTCGGGCGGGGGGTTAAATTCCTTGTGGTCGGAGTGTTTTTTGTAGAAGTAGCTCTCGTCGGACTTGGGCGCGAGCTCAGGGGGCAGGTCGTCGAGGACAGCCTGGAGGATGCCATCGATAGACTTCTGCTTGGAGGCGTCGCGGTGCCAGATAGAGACGATGTGCGAGTTGAAGCGGACGGACAGTCCCACGCCGCAGATCTGATCGCCTTCTTCCAAAGCTTCCTGCAGCTTCTCGCCGATGGCCAGCAGCTGCACGCGCGTCCAGAATTCCTTGCCGTTACTCTTGGGGACTCGGAACGACCAGCTGCCGCCTAGCACGTTACGGCGGTCCTCCCAGACCGGTCGGAAGCCGCTCTTGAACAGGTAGATGGACTCCTTCGACTTGATCTGCTCGACGGGCGTGTTGTTCGCGTAGCGCCAGAAGTCCTGCACAGACTCTATCTGTGTGCCTAGCTGCTCTAGCGACACCTGGTACGCGCTGTCGTCGTTGGGCTTCTGCTCCTTGGCTTGTCTGCATAGCAAAAGGGAAACCCAATTGTCAGTCAATGAACCAGAAGGTAAATAAAGGTAGACACATACCCGTCGAAGTAGACATTCCAGTAGTGCTGCGTGGGCAGCGGGCGCATGGTCTTCAGGAAGTTGCGCTTCGCATCGTCGCGCTGCTCCGCGGGGGAGCTAACGCTGGGGGAGTTGGCGTCGGTGCTCTGGGAGAGCGAGGAGAGACCTCTCGTAAACAAACTAGGTCGGGTAGCCATGATCACTACTAATCAATAACTCTTATTAGAATTGTCAGCTTGGAAAGAAATGTGGTAAGCGTTTCTCTTTTTTGGAGAGGTGGGGTATTGAAGGTATTGGAGGTAGGTAGATATTGTATAACAGCTTCAATGTTGGTGATGGTGGGGTCTGAAAGGTGCCAAGAGATTTTGTTCCTGGCCGCAGCGTACCTACCTCTACCACTGTGTCGGTGTGCAACCTGTAGCCGCAAGGGGAATGGGGGGCGAAAAAGGGTCAGCTGGGGGCTAGAACACGTACAGTGCAGCACTACCCGGGTAGATCAGGTAGGTGTGTTGGGACTTAGTTATGGAATAGGTAGTCACGATGCGGGATGCGATTAAAGATGTACCTAGATGTACCCCAAGTCCAAGACACTTCGAGGCCGCTAGAAAGAGGATGAGAAGAGTAAGGACGAAGAGAAGGTAGGGCGAGACAAATCGAGACAAGTTAGTGGTAATAAGAAATAAGGTAATAAGAAATCAATCCACCTTCTTTTGTTATAGGTACAAGTTACTGGGTCGTTTTGAATCAGGGGGTTGCCAGTGGTTGGTCTTGAAACTGGAAGGCACTGCTGGGTTTCAAGAGCCGCTGTATGATCGCTACCTCTTAGGACAATGTCTGATCTCGCCTAACAATGTTGAATAATGTGGGGTATCTGATATAGGTACATCGCAGCAACCGTCACGCTATCATCTCTTTCATTGGTGATTTAGATAGCAATCACGACGGGAATTATGGTGGCTATTGGATTTCGGATACTCGATATCAGTTGTCAAAAGATGCTGTTAGCCAATAAGCTTGGGTTACAGCGCTAATTAATTCTTAGACCCCTAACAGGTACACCATCTCCAGCAGCGCTCAGCCGCACCTCGTGTTGAACTCAATTCCAGTCTAAATCTAACAAACAATAATCGCAGCCAGGACGCACATAGCTGACAGCTCACTCTCAAAATTGCTTCTTGTTGCGACAGGCCCAGGTGGCTTATTGTTCTCGAGTCTCAAGTAGATATTACCAGTGGAATCCTCTGCTCCTTATAATTGACACACGGGCGTACCCAAATTCTACGCCACTCTCTCCTGTCTCGGTTTGAAGCAGTAGATGTACGAGATAGTCAATAGCGAGCAAGTGCAAGCAGTCATAGAAATAACTTACATACCTACCCACCTGGGTAGTTACGTAGTTACCTGTGCACCTTCGTTAGTACAATTGATCTTACCTCTCACAGGCTAGGTTGGTCGGTAGGTACCTACCTATCACTATATCTGGGGAAAGTTTCTGGGTGAAGCTATCATGTGAGACTCGGTACCTATCATTGGGGTTGACTGGACCTCCATAAGCCAATTGAACATAGGATGGTTAAAGCTTGCACCCGCATTGCTTCACTCACCTGTGGACGATTTGTAAAATAGAGCTCAACTAAGATGATGTGATTAGCATGAACCAAATCGATGAATTGGTAAGGATTTTAGAAAACGGATGTGGGATTACGAGTTAACCTTCAACATAGGCTCATCAAGAATCTACCAATGTTTACGAACAACTTGAGCCAAGCTTGCTACCATTCAGATAACATCCTTGGATTAATCCGTCAAGTATATGCGGCATCTTGCAGCCGTTAGGCACCAGACAAGGTCCTAACCTTATGTGCCTCCGGCTCGTTCCATCTCTACGGATGGCCCAACTCTAACGTTATTTGCTAGTTCGCGACGGGAACTAGCAGCGCGAGAATCTCTAGGCATGTGTAAAAAACGCATCAACACTATCACATGTCACCATGTTGTTCTTAGGCTCATCACAACGTCATCTGAACTTTGGAATGGGTTTCATTGATCTTCTTTAGTTTATGTAAAAGATACAAAGCGTGTAGAGGTCGGTATTGGGCAGTATCACCTGCCACAGAACAACTGTTCGTAGACTCCTGTTTAGGTATCTTTGGCTCTTTCGAGTCTGCTTTTCCACGAAGGGAACCCCAGCAACAACTTCCATCTGGTAGACCGAAACGGCGAATTATGGTGGTCTTCCTCTCTGCCTTCACCAGCTCCTGAATTGGTGCTTTCATATACAGAATCTGCTCACACCAATGGAACTCAAGAGTCTGAGAAACGACCCTGACGGCCCCCCTCCTCAACGGCTAGGAGAATGGATAGATCTCCCAACGACCCGCAAAACTAAAGAAACGAAGAGTACAGGCAACTCAAACCTGCCCCAAGAAGCTTGCCCGATGACATGGATATGCGAATAGCCATTAACTCAAGGCCCATCATCCGCAGACACCAAGTCTTGAACGGGATATGAACTTAGCCGATGGAATCGACAACCGCCGCATTTGCCAAGTCATCCAGGAGCAAGACCTGGAGAGGCGGCTGTCGAGACGCACGGTTGCATATAGTTGGTTATAAAGGTGGTCGAGACTTTTTGGGAGTGGAAGAAAGGGGCTGCCATTCGCGATAATCCGATCGATAACCCAGTAACAAAAGAGAACCGTAATGCTAGGAAGCAAAACCAATGGTATCAGTGCGCAGACGCCATGTTTCGTGATATGCTTGCTTTCGCCATGCAATTCAACTCAATGAATCAAGTTGATCAAGTAGACATTATGCTAAAACGCCGTATGAAAATGAGACGATGCGGAGAACTTAGGAAGTAGGCGTCGTTATGAGGAAGCAGCAACACACCAATGGCGGTGGAATGCCCACGCACTCTTTTGGCACTCCTTGCTGCAATATTTGGTTCGGCGGCATCGGCGGCACTTAGCAAATTGCCGCGTGAACTTTTCCCATTTACCACACTGGTAATAAGCACACTGTCGAATGCCACCTCGTGTGTCGTCTTTGCGGCAGAGGTTGCGCATTACAACCCCCGCCCAGTATTGCATATCAGTGCTGTGATAGCGCACTGTAAATTTCTCAACTAAGGGGAAGATGTTGAAATCGTTAGGCAAGAGATATTCCTCCTCATGCTCTTCTTGATCTAATGATTCCGACGTCACATTTTCGCCGTCGAGTAATTGTAGCTCCTTCCCTATCTTGAGCCGTGGCACCAGGTGGCTCTTTTGGAAATACGATCGGAGATTGCAATATTTCGAAACGTACGCGAGTAATTGGAGTGACATTAAAACATCTTCCTCTCTGGGCATTGCCGCCAGCATCTGTGGATTCGGGGGAAGTGGCCGGTCCAGGAGATATCGAGGAACGCTCGCGTGGTTTGGGAGAGAAGGTTGAGGCGCAGGAATGATAGGTCGGTTGGGAGATAGTCCCATAGCTGGCCCAGGTGTCGGGGCGGGGTTAGGAATACTGCCATCCATAGGAGCCCTGTGTGTAATATTGAAGGTCCCTGCATCTGGAATTTCGGAAACTGTTGGTGTTGTGAGGTCGAGGCCAGTGCCAACTAAAGTACTGTCTCCTTCCTCCATCGCAATGTCCTGGAAACCAACTGTTGCTGGGATATCTGCTGTGCCAGACATCTCGGCATCCTGAGACTCGTCCGATTGTACGCTATCGGTCGCATTTAAATCGTCTGTATCGGTGGTGGAATTTTGGTGACGTATAGAAGGACGCCGTCTAGGGCGGCCGTTGGGTGCCAAGACTGACGTGGGCCGAACCGTTGGTGAGCGCAACTGAGGGGGGGGTAGAGGAGTCGTCGGGGACGAAGGTTGCGATTGTAGGCCCGGGTGAAAAACGGGGACCATAGACGGGAGCCGGTCGATGTCTCGAACAGGGCGGATGAAGCCATCAACTGCCTCCATATTGGGGACTGCGCTTGCCAGGGGCTGGATTCCCTGTCGTGTCGGAGTCATGATGTTCTGTCGGCTTTCATGTCTGTGGTGGTGGTGATGGTGATGATGATGATGGTGGTGGTGGCGATGAGTAGGGATAGTAATTGTGCGGTCTGGGGGTGACACGACAGGGAATGGTGGTATAGATGGGATACCATCAGTATTGGCCTGCTCAATCGCGACCGCGGATGCGGCCGCAGCAGAAGTACTCGCAAAGGAAGCAGCCGAAATATCAATGGACGGCGGCGGTGCCTGGCGGCGGAAGACTCTTTGCTCGAGATCTAATCGTGTAGATCGATTTGTGAAAGAGGATTTAAATGGGGGATCTCGGTGAGTGTGGCTCCGGTGACGGTGGTGGTCGATCTGCTTCTGCTTGGCCTCCTCTGCCTTTTCACGACACTTCTCAATGACTTTGATATAGTTGTCGAGTATGGTTGCAATGACAGGAACCATATCGGCTTCAACTACCCGAGTTCTTACATTTTCAGTCCCGCGAACTCCTATATTCACCACGCACTGGAAGGCGAGGTTCCATTTCCACATGTCCATCATATCTTTGCTCCGACCCTGCTTTAAAATGCATACTAGTCTCTCGATACCTCCATCTACCGTCAGGATATCGCGAATGCGAGCTGATGACGTAGTGAGGTAGGCGAGATGGTTGAGTGAGTTGATCAAGGGAAGGGTTGATGTGCAGTCAAGTGCCCTGCGATCATACAAGGCGGTGGTGATACCCACCGACGCCTTGTTGACGTTGGGGATGCTGAAATTGACTTCCCTCATTTTGTTTAGTATAGAGACGGTAGGTTGTCGATGATGGCGATGGCAGACTCGAAGGGCGGTTTCGGTTTAAGAAGGATGGGTAGTGGTGGTCGGCTGAGAATGACAAATTCGTCTTAGTGTATGGGCTTTTGTATTGAAACGAAGACGACCCCTTTTGTGGACTGGAATAGACGCGCAGAATTTAATGCGAGGACTCGATGCAAAGTACACAAAGATAGGGAAGGTTTGTTAAATGCACAGAAATGAGAAATTGATGTCCTCGAAAAAAAAGAATGCGTAATAAGGGGATCCCGTCGTTTCTCGGCGCAATTGTCAGCGACTTTGACAGGATATGGGTCGGGACGACTCGATTCTGGGCGGTGGAACACGATATTGGTCGTTTCTCTCTGAAGGATACTCGGCAGTCTTAGGACGGCGATTGATGAATAGTACTAATTGAATTCAAGTTGGAACACTCGATCGTGACTCGACTGACGAACTTGGCCAAATGCCTCAGGCCAGACAGCGCCCCCGTTGCGGTTGTCTTGGGTTCTTACGACGAAGGATGGGAAATTAGATGGAGGCCCGAATCTCCAGCGCGACGGACTCTATGTCAAGATAGTCGTCTCCATCCAGGTCGACCAGCTAGGAGAAGAGACGGAAAATGATGCGAGTCTGAATTCGCAACAATTAGGGGGAGACAGCGATCCGTGGGCGGGCGGTTTGTGAGATGGTTGGTGTATCGGAAGAAAAGATGACTAGTAGGGAAGAATTTCAAAGTTAGAAGAAAGGGAAGTGGTTCCGCAGCGGTACATGTATATTTGCAGGAGGCGCTGAAGAGGCGAGAGGCGACAAGGTTAGTACCTACCCAGGTACCTGGCAGCCCTGGCCGAGCCTTGGTCTGACAAGTTAGGGTGCAAGTTAGGGGCCATTAGGGGAAGTTAGGGGCTGTTCACTGTAACTCAACTCATCTTACGCCGCTAAAGTGCCCTTAAGGCGCTATCAGACTCGTCAGGATTCAGGGAAGATGCTGCCTAAGAGCTTGGCTGCTGATGTCCACTGAACCAACTGCTCCGGACTAGGCCTAGCTGCCAGGTTAGGACGGTTTTTGACTTGCGGTGAATTTTCAGTGTAAGGTAATGCCACTATAAAACCACCAGACAATCACACTTCTTCAGTAGCAAGATTTTTTTTTTCCGACGAGCTGGGTCGAGACTCGAGTCAATTCGCGGCGAATCCGATATGACATAATTTCTTAAACATAGATTCAGTTTAGAAAATTCATATAATTGAACAATTACCTCTATACTAACTTTACCTAATATAAAATGTCCCATGTCCCTTTCATGTAAGAGGGCCGTGTCGGAGAGCTAGAGAGCTTTGTTCAAGCATTGTATTCACTTTGCATTGTTGTGGGTTAGGTTCCCTACCTCCCTTGGATCTCACCTGCCCTGGGCGTACCACACGAGCTCTATCTTACAGGGTCCACTGATGCGGGAGCGCTAAAAGCCAGCAACCCACAGGATATCCATTCAGCCATTCTGCATTCAATCCGCCATCAAAGGGCTATTGTGCTACCAGCCACTCTACAAACAGCACATCTACTATCCAATCCCTTCAACTCGCCTAGCTACGGGTTACAGGTCCGGAGAGAGGGAGCTATATATCGACAAAAGACTAAGTGTTATAAGACTTGTAATACGCTGAATGTTAGAGCATCTACGAGGATGCCATGTCAACGAAAATAGCAGTTTCCTTACCAAGGCCATTTCAATTACACTTATACCGAGCTCTAAATTAGCATATAGCAAACTTGCTGGCGTCTAGAAAGCTATATTTTGATATTACTTGGAATCATAAACATTCGTAGCTAATTATGGAAAGATATCTAGCAAATTTTTAATGGAAGGGAATAAGCCGCGTTAAGCGACTGTTTCTCGAAGGTGCTGCGTTTCTTCGTCATGTTGTCGTGGCAAACCATTCTAGCTCTTGGAGTTACGACGGCTTCCGAGATCTTACACACGTGCGAATCCAAAACCATACGACCTGTCACGTTGCGACCTTCGAGCTTCTTCGCCCCTTACTTAGACAGTACCGCGATGGCGACGATGGATTATGAATTCCACGAGTGGCAGTATTCCATCACTTTCACTTTAGATGGCTCTTTAGATGGCAAACATTCTGTTCATGCGCTCAAAAGGAATATGTACATTGTAATATCTACTCTCATTTGTAAGGTGTGCTCTTGCGGAAATACCAAGTGTCGATCCCCAACCTGGCATCAAGGTTAAAACGCAAGCGTACAGTTTAGGGAGAGTAAAGAGACGTCGACCTGTCGCCGAGCCCCCGTCCCCGCTTCGGGGGACCCTCACCATTAATAATACCGGAGACAAGACACGGCCGAGAAAGGAGGTTGGTAATTTCTCCGTCTGGTCCATTATTGAAGGCAGATGCAGAAAATCGTGGGCACCCTGCTCATATTGGGTAGTTATTAAGGTAATTAAGCCATGTCGATATTCTGGAAACGCCCGTGTGTTTTTTTCTTGTAAAATTCCGCTCCCGTGCTGGCGGGTTCGCTTGTTAGTGATTCTCGAATAGGTCGCGGGTCTGTGTGCTAATAAGAGGTCCTTACTATTATTGGGCTGACATGCTTAAGCTTCCGGGGCTGGCCTCTTGGCCCCCCGGCCTCGCTCATCAAACATGAGATCTGCCAGTTTTCCTGCCATTTTGTCTATGGCCTGTACTGTATGATCACCAATTATGCCCAGATAGGAGATGGTCGTTGCGATTGAGATCTGAGCTTTCAACCGGCCTCTTTTTGCCTCCCTACCCCCTCACATTATCTCCGTATCGACTTACCATACTAGGGACTCTTACATGTAGAGGATAACCTAAACCAAAGGAGCTGTCAAGGGTTGGCACTAATGCACCTCGCATCAAGCCAATCGTCACCGACCTCTCGCTTTGAAACGAGACGAGCGACGGGGTCAGATGGGCTGCAACGATCGAAGCTCGGAGGCTGGGCCCTCACCCTGAACTTGGGAGAACGAAGATGGGAATAGTCTAGAGCCATGCAGGGTTACATCTCAACTGCAAACTACTGTATGCGCGTTGAATCGCGTCACGAATTGGCTCTTGGCGCAGACCGAAGAGTGGTCCGGTTCCCAGTTCACTTACCAAAAGGGTCGGAGTTTCCGTTAGAAGACTTGAGTTAGTAGATGCAATAGCTGGTAATAAACCCCTATCTTCTGCCCATCTTCCGCCGTTTCGTTCCCGGCGCTCGGTTTTTGGTTTCTTCATGATTCATGTCTCCGATAAAGTTGCTGAAGGGTCCCCCAGATTGAGCATCCTCCTGTTTAAAATTGGTACCTGCATAGACCCTGAGGAACGGGAAGTTTACATTGTCTGAAGGGCAAGGTGCATGCTGCATATGTACTCACCCATATGTATTCAGCCATATTCCTAATAAAGCGGTCCGTGAAACGCGCCGGCCCTGCCCGAATCCCGAACGCCACATGGGAGTTTATACTCCAGTAGCTCCAGTAGCTCCGGTAGCTCCATCTCATGTTATATCATGCCATTGTAAAAATTAAGACAATTATAATTTTAGTCATTTATTAAAGACAGCCAGACTTTCTTGTACCAATTCAAGTTTTTGATAGAGAATGACCAACATAGCTGCAGCCAGTCCTAAAATAAACCATTTCCATATTGTCTCCACGCCTGTGGCTCGGCGGTTGATGTTGGTTCTTAGACCCAAGCAAAATAGGTTGGTTATCACACGCGCGCCTGACGTAGGTACTACCCTTCCAGCCACTATCATTAGAAATCCCCGAGCCACCAAAATGGCAACCTACGTAACGTATATTCCTGGAGGAAAATTCAGTGGGTTGAAAATCTCCTAATGGATCGTTTAACGCTTGACTAGCCAGTGAGACCCTGAGCCTGAGGGAGCTTGAAGCTGGCTAGGGCTAGGCTTCCTTTGCCGCAGGGCGAGGCGGGAAAAGACGCACTCGCACGTCACGGTCAGCACGGTTCGCTACATCGATTGGCCCGAGACAGATTCGCTACTAGTCCCCGGCGGCGCTTACAAACTCCCTTCGTAAGCCAATTGGCCTCCAAAGGCGGCCCAGTCAGCCGCGCCTGAGCTGACGAGCTATCTTTTTTAAGGCTTAACCAGCCATCTAAGACAATCGACAGTCACATTCCAATTGTCTCTCCGCTGACGTCGGTAGAGACTCATTGCCGATTAGAGTGAAACCAACGCTTCTACACAAGTCAGCCATCCATCATCTTATGGTCATGTGCTCAGATGCGTTCGGACCCCTCTAACTACCTGGCGGGATGACGGGTATTCGGGCGGGAATGTTGCAGCGGGCAAGGTTTGGGCTCCGGCCAGGCAAAATAAAGGGGCCAAGACGGACCTTGCGAGAGCGACGGTTCACGTAATCCAGATCTGACATCGCATTACAGGGAGCCTCCCGTCAGATACCGACCCTAGGCCCGGCCATCGAAGCTTTTACAAATGCGATTATAACCGACTGGCTGGAAATTGCGATTCTCCATAAGCGCGCTCTGAGCTCAGCCATCAACGCAAGCCACGAGTATCATTAGAAACGACCATATGACTCTTCCCTGTTCAGCCTGATGATGTTCTTTTATTCCATTTCCTCCGTAAACTTTAGTTACTCAACTTCCACTTGAGTACTGGCATTGATTCTCCATCCGGCCCCTTGGCAGAAGGCTAGGCTATCATGAATGGGATGAAACACCGCTTGTCTCGATGAAATTGCTCTGCATGGAAACGGCGACAAGTTCGTAGATAAAGCTTGCGTTTTCGGCACAGATTTCCGACCAAGTGTATCACAAGAGAGGACTAGTTCCGCTCGCTGGCAGCTGAGTCTTGGTGATCTGATCGCAGCTTGTTTCTTGCGGCAGCACTCTTGGAGATGATTAAAACCGCAGTGATATCAGTGATTATCCTTGGCTAAAAATATCGTGACACATCTTGCTACTTTACAGTAAGCAGACAAGCTTCATATGTTAAAGAATGCCTCACAGATACCTTAATTAATAAATATAAGGTTAGAGAAGTTTCATGACATCGCATTCTAAGTGATTGCGCTCATCCTTCAAGATATCTCAACTAATATGACGAAGTTTATCATGATAATATTTACTCTCGCTGTATGGACTATCCCTTTCCCCTAAAAAAACATTCATGGCAACCCCCTTGTCCTCTACTATTCAAGGATACGACAACCTCTCCGGGACGGCATAGTCTAACAATACTCATCAATGCCTGTCGTAGTTACATCGGCCTAAGGTTTCTTGCTTGTATTAATGCTGAATCCCATGAACCTCTAAATACCTAATCTCTATTTGCAACATACGGTCAAGGCAGATTGAAAGAGGACAATATTTTTAATGCTATCAGTCTCATCGTAAAGTAAAGGGGCTACCCACTCTCGAAGAAGTCTTCGCAGTATAGCAAAATGGCATATCCCAGATGGTTACACCGTATTCTTTTAGTATCGACTCTACTAATAGCGACAGTCCTTTACTATATCGGTAACCTGAGAGGGTAAGAACCGGGGTGTCAATATGTCCCATGATCAAAATCAAAATGCATTGAATGAAGAGACTACTACTATTTTCATGTCTTGTCTCGAAACCCACAATAACGCAAATATCTTCTGAAGACTTCCCTTTCGATACATACAACTCCCACCTCATCTTTAATTTACACCGAATATACTCCAGCAAGCAATCAAACTCTAAGGTCATGAAAATGGTTTACAGTTCAACGCTTAAATGAACTCGTTTCATCTAGCTGCCAAAGACTAGCATGGCAGATCGTGGCAGAACTTGCTTATAACTTTCTTCCGTGAGACAAATGGTCAATTTCGTAAGACATGTCTTCCGAACATAGTTGGTAATTCATTATCATCGCAACAAGTTACATATATTAGGTCAAGATACTTCAGTCGCTGCTGATTTTCGCATGCTTAAAATATTTCATTCCGACCCACGCAACCACAACCCAGACCCAGGCCATAATACACGTTAGTATGAGCAGTGCTGGGTAATAACCGGTAATGGGTAACGTCGGGTCGTCTTCGAGCTCCGGAGGCGCGTAGGGGGTAGTCCCTACGTCCCAAGCCCAACTCCAGACGTTCAGGCAGGAGCCCATGCCTATTATGAACACGAACCACGTCACGGCTAGGACTATCCACCCCCACCATGCCGTCTCGTTGTAGTCGCGGTCTTCGTGTGCCGCGGGAAGCGGACTTGCGGTCAAGCCTTGGAGAGATAGAGGCGACTTGGCGTGCTTGACCGAGCGCCGTCGTTGGAGGGAGGATGTTGGTGTGCGATTCGGGAAGTAGGAATCGGACCCGGATGACAAAGAGCCAAGTTCCGGGCGGAGTGGAGAGGGGACGCGGACGGGTATGGAGAGGACATCCTCCTCGTCCGTGGTAGATGTGTATGATATCGTAGGGCTCGTCACCTGAGGTTCGGTCTCAGGGGGTGGTATGGTAGAGGTCGGTATGCCATTCTTCCGAGAAAAGCCATTTGTAGATGGTCGTGGAGTCGGGTCTGATATTCCCAAGCCCAGACCTTCACCCGCGGCCGTGGGATGTGAAAAAGAAACCCCCTCCGGCTCGGCGGCCGGTGGTTGTTCAATTCGTGATGTATCTGTATCAATAGCTAGAGGTTTTAACTCGCGCCTCTCGCGCGCAGCGCCGCGGCCAAGCAGGGCGACCTTCCGGAGCGACCCTTTCCGCTTTCGGGTCTTCTGTTGCTGGGAGAGGGCGCCCGCGAGCGCGCGGGGTGGCTTGCCGGCGGGATCTGAGGAATTATCGGTATGTCGTGATTCGTTGAGGCTCGACTTGCTATCGGAGCTGCGCAAGAAAGGGAATTTCGAGAGGATGCTGCCTCCAGAGCCACTCCTCTTGCGCCCCGCTGTCGCAGTCTCTGGCGATGATGCAGTAGGGCTCTGTGCTTCGGTTGAAGCCACAGGTGTTTTCTCCATCATATATCGTATATCGAGCTTTGTTGTCCTGTAGGTCGTGAAAGCGAGGTGATATGCTTTCCCTTCATGTTTTATTAAGGAGATGCAGCGGAATCATGCGATCGGATTTCATCGTACATATGGGTTCGAATACCCCTTCCCAAAGTGACGGAACAAAGAGTAAAAAAGACGTTTCCCCTCTTCAGAGCTCTTAATGCCCTCCCGCCTGACTTTTTTATAAGACGCTTGGGCGTCGCAGAGAGTTGAACCTCAACACCTAGCAAAAAGTCAATCCAATTTAGCGTTATACACAAGGTTCTGAAGACTTACCTAACAGACGCGTGTTTAGCGGTTCCGTTGTTCTATGGCCCCGCGGTATCTTCCGCTGGGCTGCCCCTGAAGCTTCCAATATTCAGGTACACGGATAAAGAAGTTACCAATGAGATAGCGACGTGGCGCTTTGCATTTAGTACAGGAACTTGACTTACAGCGAACTACTGGGCTATAATCTCACAGATCTAGGTACAAGTACAACGCTAAAAAGGCAGTGTAAGCGCATCAACCCTCCAAAAGCCAATTCATTCATGCGACGTCAAACCAATTCGATCCTCCTTGTTCCAATTAAGAGCAAGTGGCTACTGCATATTTCACACCCCATGCGCCGAGGCGCTTTAACTTGGTAGAACCACTACAACTTCAAGACAAAAGAGAGCTCACAAGATGGAAACGCGATGAGGTTACTATCGATATCGCAGCCACCGGATACACGACCACACCCAAGCCGGACTGGCAGGTTACCTGCGTCTATCAGGTAGCCCATTCATTATTTATTCCTTCTCAATCGGGAAAAGCGCCAAATGAATGCTTGGGGATGGCTCCCAAAGCACATCCACCACCTCCCATATCCGTTACTCCCTCCATACAGACACCAGACGAAGACGGCCACGACCACCATTACCACCAATACCCCTTCGAGGACGACAGCTACTCTGCATACGAGCGTAATAGCTTACTAACCCCTAGCCGCGACGCCTTCTACGACCCCAATCGCCTATCCCCTGTCGCCCCTACTTTCCAGAGTAACCTCTTAAGCCCTACCATGGCCTCCAGCTCAGGCGGCGGTCCCAATGAGAACACCTCGCCCATTGACATACCCAATTCGAACGGCGGCGCCCCGAATCCTTTCAACTTCCAGACCCAGATAATATCGACCTCGCCCGTCAAGCCCAACGTAGGCCAGCGCCGTGGCCACAAGTACAAGCACTCGAGCATCAGTGCTCAGCACCAGATATTCCAGGAGCCGCCGCCGCGCCCGCCGCTCGCCCTCCCCCGCGACCTACCCATACCCACCGTAAAGGAGGCCTGGAAGTCCATGTCCAAAGACCAGCGCCGCCGGCTGTATTGGTGCATATGCCACCTCCTGATCGCCGTGACCGTCTTCCTGACGGCGCACGGCTCCCTGGCCATGACCGCACTCTCACATCTCGTGTTCTTTGACGTTGGATCGGCGCTTATCTGCGTCGCCGTCGAGGTCCTAGGCAACTTCGAGGTGTGGAAGCGGAGCAGCATCCGGCACCCCTTCGGCCTCGAGCGCGCCGAGGTCCTCGCCGGCTTCGCCCTGAGCATCTTCCTCATCTTCGGCGGCTTCGACCTGGTCAGCCACAATCTGAAGCACGTGCTCGAGGGCAAGGGCGGCCACGCCGCACACCACCCGGACCCGCACGGAGAGGGGGACGCCAGGGTCCAGGCTGGTGGCTTGGACACGGCGAGTCTGGCTGCCATTCTCGCGACGCTGGTCAGTGCGTACGGCTTGAGGAACCACGCTCGAATCAGTAAGGTCATGCGCGTGAGCTATCTGGCCAGCCTGCCCAGCGTCCTCTCCAACCCCTTCCACTTCTTGACCCTGTCCACGTCGGCTCTTATGGTCTTGCTCCCGCTCCTATCGATCCCGATCAACGTGGTGCTCGACAGCGCTATCTGTGGCTTGGTGGCCATGGCCATGTTCGCGCTCGGCCTGCGGCTTGCCATTGCCCAGGGGCTAATGCTGCTCATGAGCTACGGCGGGCGTTCGGGGTCAGGCGCTCCCGGCAAGAATAAAGATGTCGGTGTGGCCGACGTGGTGCGTGAGATCGAGGCCGAGCCCAGCGTCGAGAAGGTCGACGAGGCGCAGTTCTGGCAGGTCCACTACGGGCTCTGCATGGCAAACCTAAAGCTGTCCGTCGCTAAGGGCTGCGACGACGCCACCCTGAGCAAGCTCCGAACCCGCATAGCGAACCTCATCCAGAACCGCCTCGGAGAGGGTTACGGTAAGGGCGGGAGCTTGAGGTGGGAGGTCAGCTTGCAGATGGCCACGGCTGGGCGGTTTTAGTCATCGGTCTATTACACCTATCATCATACCTCCATTACACCAATGTTTTATGGTGACCGATGTACATTATAGGGGCAGGCACATGCGGTGCTGTTGGTGTTAAGGGGGTCATGCTAAAACTACACTAGATTAGACATAGCGAGGCGTAGTGGGATAAAAGGGGGCGAGTATAGTAGTTTATCTTCGTGTGTATATTTTTGGCGACAAGGCTTCTTGTACATATTACTCCAGGTCATATTAAAAAAGGGGTTTCTAAAAAATGGAAAACGGAATTGATATTTACCTCCGTCGTCTAAGTGAACACGGGATATGCGAGTTGTAGTTGTACTACATATTCGAACCCTTGGGTAGCTATTTAATTAGAGAAGAATAAAAGTGTACGCGCTGTCAACCTGCTTTATATACCTAGATGCTCACATTTATCAGCCGGGTGTAAACTGCTTAAGGAAGCTAGATGAAGACACACAGCCTATAGAAGTTCCATGTCCGATGCTGCTGTAGCAGGTCATTGGAGGGGAGGAGATGAAGCTCCTTAACCTTGATGGTCAACTCACTTGGTAGGAGTCTATGCTTGGCTAGAGGGGAGTGCTTTCCTCCTCCTTTTCTTCCCCTTCTATTAATTTGCATTGTAGGTGTACTCAGTCCTTATTGTTAGTCATAGAGCTACCTATACCTTTTGCAAGGCGTCCCCTGCCCCTTCTATCCGTTCAAGTAGGTACAGTAGGAGGAGTATGCAAGATGGAGGCTCCTGACTTGTACCCAAGATAAGTTCCTAAGTATCAAAACACTTAGCAACCTACATTCCGTCTTATTTTTACCATTGTACAAGCATGCATCCACACTATCATTTTCAAGAACCGTTCGTTTCCAGGTGCTGATTATTGCATTTCATTTATATTATAAACCGACTCATTGTAGAGAAAAACAACAAGATGCCGTGCGACGAAGACGCCGGATGTCCATCCGAGCCTTTAACGGTCGATGCTCTACGACGCCACGACGAGCGCGAGAGGCATACTCAAGCCCTGCAACTAGAAGACCAATATGAGTGCATAATGTGCTGCGAGACTATTCCCGTTTCCCACCTCACAATTCTTCCCTGCGGACACGAATTCCACGCCGAGTGCATACGTAACTGGGTATACCATCGTCGAGAGGGAGGTCCTCGTTATCCCGGCGGCCAAAGCAAATGCCCCCTCTGCCGTCGCTCACTTCTCTATCTATGCAAACACAGGATCTCGAAGTACCTGTTGCGGCCCGGCGTGCAGATCCGTATGTACGAAAACATGCTGTGTCGGCTTGTTTTTTCTTCTTCCCTTATCCTAATCCTCCTATCATTACCCTTGGATGTATTTCGCTGAAATGCTTGAGGTTACTTTCACCATTGTTTATACGCCAGGAGTTTATGTCTTCTTGAGCACTGGGGGAAGGATGCTAATGCAATATGTTTGCAGATCCTTTGGAGCTTATGACTTTCTGTCCGAATTGGATATGGTCAACCGCATATCCTCACGAGGAATCGGTACCCTCCGAAGATGAGAAAATAGAGTCACGCATTAACCACCCTATAAGAACGCCGCCCCAGCCGCCTTTACAGACTGCACCGGATCACGATGCCCCGACGAATTAGGAGTCGCTAGAAGACGGCGATCCGCCAACTCCCGAGCTCGAGGAAGATACTAGGAGCACCCAGGAATCCGCGTCGCAGATAGATGTAGCCGAGGCAGCGCCGCCGACACCGACTGTGATAGACGAGGAAGTCATGGCTTCTCGGCATCAACTCTTCCTGGAAAATTCGTTCTCGGCGCTCGAACGTGCCGCCGCCGGTTCACCAGAGACTTTCGAGCTTCTACCTTCGCCTGCTCTGTCACCTCGTCAGATGCCCCAACAACCGGTTCACCAGACCCAGGAGTTAGAGGAGCAGGGGATTCAAGCTTAGGAAGCACCGCCTCAACAGCCGCGGGGCGAGGTCGAAAGGTTCAGATTTATACGCGCTATACGTCCCCGGCACCACGGATTTCGCCTCGCTCGACCCGAATATGTGGACGTACAGCACCGGGGCATAAACAAATACAGCATGGCATCTCTCATGGAGTCCGGCTTCTCCGAGATGCTCGGTGACCACATCTCGATCGAAGAGAGAGAGGTCGCCGCAATGCGCGAAAGAGTCCCCGATGACCCCTTGCTAGCCGATACCAATGCAGATAGTAGAACAAGCGTTAGGGAGGAACTCAACGAATGTACCATAAGGATGTGCCGGTTTCTGAAGCAGCACGAGGGTGAGATCTCGCTAAACCACGTGGCTATAGCGTTTCGGGACTCGGAGGAAGCCGCCATAAAACAGCTGTTCGACGACCTCTGGGAGAGGCGGGCTGTCTTGCGTGATAAGGTTCAATACATCAGGGGGGGGATGTTTCTTACGGCAAATAATATAGGTTTCCCAGCGGTCCCTACTACGTAGACTACGACGACTATCTCCCTGAGCATACGTCGTAGTTATCATGCCGGAAGCGGGCTTCTTGTTATCGACACTTGTCCCAGCCGATTGAATATTTTAGAGTAGCGTATTTGTTCTCGGTACTTCAAATAGCAAAGATTCGAGTTCATACAATAATGATTCAATTATACATGTGAAGAGAGGAGCTGGGGTGAGAGGACAGAAAAGAAAGATACACATACACACACGTACATTTCTCAGACCAAACGTATCACTTTGCTACTAACACCATTGGTAGTAAATCTCACTCTCTTCTCTTCTCCCGCCGTCTGTCTTAGCAATGGCGGAAACAAAGCTACGCAACTACATTTGTTCATATGGCTTACAAAGGGGAATAATATCCTAACCTGGGACAATTAAGCGAGCGTATGAAATGCCATAGGACACAGAGTAGATATACAGGTCATACAGCGGAATACATACTTCTGGTTTCGAGCTCGAGAATTCTAGCTGGATGGAGAACCAGAAAGGCGCGGTCTAGTACGATGTAGTTCTCGTGGGCTCAATCAAGTTCACATGTAAGTAGATAATTCTGACCCCCTTTCATCGCAACGGCCGAGATGCATGCTCTTCATCCGAATCCGAGGACGTCAATCGCTAGACTAATCATCGGATCGCGAGAACCAGCAACATACATACCAACCCCCCGACCAAATCCCATATCTAGGGCTAAAAAAGTTCATACGGCGAATACGGGCGACGCACCCCGGACCAGTGTCTTGGGAGATGGCGGCCATGCTCAACACGCAGCGCATCGACCAGACGACACCTCAACACTCGTGATTACGATCCGCAATGTTGCAGCCTGGATGCCATGTGACTACTATCGGGGGCTTAGACAAGTTGAGGCAGCCGTAGGATATTGTTCGCATAGGGCAGCGTTTGGAGAGCGCATATAATGTCTTGCCCAGGCATCAAGATGAATAAGCCCGGGCTGCGAGAAAAGGCTGCGCGATAGGATTGCGCTCGCATTCTGCTCAGGAGTGCGTTGCCGTCGTAGATTTCGTAGCATCGAGCACGATCGTTCCCACTCAATGAACCACGTCACCGACGATAATCTAGGTAGGTAAAAAAATGACGCTGGAGTGGGAAAAGGGGAAAAAATTGCCTCGACGTGTACACACACACAACACCAAAAACATCTCGTCACGCGTTGCTCAATCACGGGCTTGTCGTACGTTACTTCAACGACGGGCCGCCTCCTTGCCGCCAGGTAACTTTTTCCTCGGCCGGACGATGGGGGAGAAAAAACGTATCATCGGGTCTCCTGTATCATCATCAGCGCAATTGCGTTCGCTTATCCGCGGTCTTCCTCCTCCCCAAATCCTCCTATGTAGGTCTCTCAATCCTGTCCTGTCCCGCCCAACGAGGCACCTCTAGGCGGCGTTTCACGTATATCAGAGCTGAATGGATGGATACACGGTCTGGCAAACTTGCGAGATTAACAAGATACCGATGTTGCCGAGTTTGGGCCCCCCTCCCCCCTCATGTTCTCGGGTTTGCGCCCTCGTCCATCCCCTGGTTTACGGCAGGCCCGACCTGTGTCAGGTACATGTGTATGTAGGTAATCCCCTTAGGCTCAAGTCGCTGCTGTTCGGCGACGTGGAATAAGGGTACGTGGACCCCGACAACATTCGGTGCGGAAATCTGGCGAAGCACCTAACGTACGTATGGTGTATGCACACATGTAGGTAGTAGTGGTAGGTAGCTGCGGATGTGCGCGCTACTGTTCGAGTCACCGCTAGTTACCTGGGTAGTTAATTCAGGGAGGCAGATTGCATTTGGAAATTTCCACTCCGTAAGCGAACGAAGATTGGGGAATCTGTGGCACTTGAGGGATGACATGGTAATATTGGGATTGATTGATTAGAGTTGCACGTAGGTGTTAGCCCCGAGGTAAGGTTTAACGCGAGGTATTAGTTACATGTATACATTAGGATCCGTTCCATGATATGACTTGAGTGAGTAAGGGGGTTCTTTTCGGTTTGTGTTATTCTAAGATATGGATATTGGTTTCACCGGAGGAGGGGGGCGCAATCAAGGTGGCGCCGGGCCGTGGAGTTTGAAAGAAAGGGAGGGAAAAAAGAGTGGCTTGTGGCTTACGTACTATTACGATTATCTGGACCCAGAGCAGAAGTGTTCCGAACACCGGTGACGGCATTATCATGCAGGAAGAAACTTATCACATTTAGCTATCCTCACAGCCGAAGCTTGGAGGTGTGGATTTGCGCCCTACATTAGAGCTATATCGAGCTAGCCGGAAGAACGTGGCACGACATCGACAATACCCTAGACATCGACCCAATATGAAGAAACTCGTCTGTGTAGGGGCATGCTATCTCGATACCATCCTTGAGTAAGTCTACCCCTTTGTTGCACAATAAGCATGACCTGACTCAGATCCCCATCTTACGCAACCTAATATGTCTATGTAGCGTACCTCACTATCCGGGAGAGGATTCGAAATTACGTGCTACCAATCTGGGTGTCCGCCGCGGTGGCAATTGTCCCAATACCCTCGAGGTGCTCCAACAGCTGCTGGGGGAGCGAGGGGACCACTATGTTAAACCTTACCTGATATCATGTTTGCCTAGCGCCGACGCACCTGCGACCGCGACGGTAATGGGCTCCTTCGGGCACGAGAGCGTCGTGGATTTCACGAAATGCATCTACCGTGCCGATCACACGGAACCGGCAAGTAGCTACATCATACGTAGTGAGGCCACCGGGAGTCGTACCCTCGTCAACTACAACAACCTACCTGAGATGACGATCGACGAGTTCGTCGCTGCCGCCAACGACGTCGGTGACAATGCCTGGTTCCACTTTGAGGTACGGAAGCCCACACGGGATATAACGTAGTCGGTTGGCAAAAACTGGGGAAGAGAAGAGAGACGCTTGTGAATCTAGACTCACCCCAAGACACTCGCACTAGGGACGAATTCCTGAGACGACGTTGCAATGCATTCGGTATCTGAGGCAGTCGTTCCCCAAGACAAGAGTAAGCGTCGAAGTCGAAAAACCGGGCCGAAGCGGATTAGAGGATCTGGCGGCTGAAGCGGACGTCGTCTTCTATTCGAGGAGCTGGGCTGAGGTGAGTCACCCCCTCGTCACCTCCTCATTACGCTCATGTGAAAGTTGGGGGAGAAAAAGAAAGAAAAAGCAAAGTCAAAAAGAATATGGGCGGCAGAATTCGGTAGAGATGAGTTGACATATCGAGCCGGTCTCCCAGAGTAAGCGGTACCAAAATGCCCAGCAATGCCTGAGTGCCCAATCGGGCGTCGCCCGTCGAGCGTGAGTTGCATTTCGGAAACCTGGTCGCTCAAAAAGCGTCTGCAAGCATACACATAGGCGGCGCTGAGATAATATTGTTGCAGGTCGCTTCTCTGTTGTACGTGGGGTTCGGACGGTGCATCGTGTCTATCAGTCCCCAACGAGGAGGCCGTGTCTCTCCCGGCAACCTTGCCAGGACAAACCATTTCCGTAGTGGAGTATGTGGAAAAAGATCCATATTGACCGCCCCGGCCGAAAAGGCCATTGAAGAAAAAAATAAAGCTTGCGCTGGCGCTTGCATGAAGACAGCCCCTCCCCGGCGTTGCTAAGTAAAAGCGTCAAGACAAGATCCAATATGGTAAACTAACGGATATCCCTGCGTTAGTACCGTGGGAGCAGGTGACACCTTCATTGCCGGGATGCTGTTCGGGCTGCTGTGCCACCACGAAGACTGGGACACCGAGAAGAAAGTCCAGTTTGCTGTGCAGCTTGCTACGCGCAAGGTGCAACAGGACGGATTCGACGGCGTTGGAGCCGGCGCGATGTGAGGATGTGAGGAAGCGCCTTGAAGAAAGTGGCGTCTTTCAATGAAACGGGAAAACCTGGGCGATCGGTTAAGGGTTATGAGATGTGACTAGCGAGTTGTTGGTCGTGTGACAGGTGACCTTTAAGTTTTTACTCTTCCTTCTTCTGTTCGTCTCCCAGCCCTGCCGAGACACGAGCGTAGATTAAACCTGGGGCGCCTATCCTGGGAATGGTCTGCCGGAGAGGCGAATAGGTTTTAAGAGGTTTGCCGACCATCGACCGAAGAAAAAAAAAAGCGTAGCGTTAGGTAGTTCGCATAGTCTCGGACGCAAAAGCAAGAAACCGACCATCAAAAGGACTTGTATGGATCGATGACTCGTAATAGACATATCCTGGGGTGGGTTAACCCCTCCAAATCCCTTGGGATTGGTTGCTGGTATTCTATTCGAAGCGGTGTTATTAGTACACAGGAAGGCCGAGTGCGTCCGCGTCTCCTGTAGTGTAGTGCTGTAGTCCCGTAGTCTGTTAGGCGTGGAGATGGGGAGATGGGGGGCAGAGCGACCTCAAGAAGGGAAGGGGGAAGGTGAAAAGACCGGCCGAGACTGGATCATCGTTTCTGCAAAATAAGGCCCCTCGAATTAAAAGCTAGAAGCTAGTAAGTTCTAGGGTATCGATGGCAAAGGATGGTCGTCCTAATGGGTGTCCCGATGGGTGTAATGTGTAATGTCAATGAGCGGTGAAACTGTGGATCAATCCACCAAGTATTTATTTCGATGCTGTCTCTAAAAGGTTGGCTTGTATTGGGTAATTCCCGTCGCAATATCGCTGATTAGGGGGGGAGGGGTCAGATAGGGGGGCAAGAGAAGGGGGGGGGGTTGGGACGGATAATAGCCCGTTACAGCGCTGTAAGTACCCCCTATCAGGCCTGTTCCTTACCTGTATCGGACAAGGCCACGGCCCCATGGCTTGCACCCAGGCACCTAAAGCACCCCAAGCACCCATAAGCTTGCAACCATACGGTAGCACAGCTCGGTAGCACAATTCATTTACGTATCTGGGATATTTATCGATACGACCACGATGCCTCCCAGCAGGCCAGGCAGGCCAGGTACTATGTATCATACAAATCATACAACATGCTATCGTGTTTCTGTCCAAGTGCTGTAACTCGTAAGCCTGAGGTCGTATTTGTCGCATCGCCATCCCACCAAGCCCACAACAAGTCCACCCTCCGGCATCCATGCGAGCGAAGTCCCTTGTGAACACCCGGAGCCGCTTTCCTGTACCCCGTAGGCCTGGATCGCCGCGAATCGCCCTCCATCTGTGGGAAGGGCATTAAGTGATCGCACGACGAGTCGTATCGGGAAACTCTTTTTGACGTAGGAGTGGGAGTGGGATTTGGGGACCGGCTTGCTGCTGCGAAGCTGACACGAGCGAAATTCAAACAACTGTCGGTCCACGGTACACGGGCCATTGAGTCCCACGACACACCCATACACACCCATACATAAGGTACTCACACACAACAAGGTCCCTTTCGATGAACCCCTATTTCTCAAGAAACAAGAACCCAAGTATCCGCCCAGGGTCCGATTCTGGAGTTACATGTTGTATATTTCTACGGATGTTGAAGAGCCGCGTCGATACGAGTAGGTCTAAGAGGCGTCGACTTTGTTGGGGCCTTGTCTAGGGATAGTTTCTATCGTCGGGTCTGAGCGGCCTAGATTACTGTGGCTCGTGGTTGATACCAAAATATGCTTCGAGCGAATCGTGTCGTTGATATCTCATACGAAGTCGCCCCTCTACGTAGACTTGATATGCATCTAAGACGCCTTAGTTTATACAAAGTAACATTTGCCTAGGCAGGCAGGTAGCTTGAATAAGTATAAGGTCAAAGCTTCGGAAGAGAGTTGGCAGCTACGGGCATTGGCTAGCTTTTGTCTTGCTGATTATCTGGCTGGCTGTTCTGGCCGGTGTAAATGATTTAGACGCTGATAGTCATGACGCAACCACTTGTCTATTTCCCGTGTACGCACTATCGGGGCTATGAACTCCATACACGTACCTGGGGTCTTGTATTCGTGTACGACCGTAGGTGTGCCGAGTGGCAGGTAATTCCTGCGTTGCTCAATGATGTGCCACTGAGGCGGCGATCAATCACTCTGAAAGGATCACTTCCGGCGGCAAGTGGTCTAAAGCTGCTAATGTAGAGGCTCGGGCATCTCGGTTAGCATCGATAGTGTTTCCCAACGAAGCGTACACCGTAGGGAACCCTACTAAGCTCATCGTCTGATTGTCAAGCTCGAGGAACTAGAAGCTAGCGTCTCCTACATATTGCTCGAATCAAGGCGCACGGATGGATGATGATCTTGCAACGGCCCTTGCCGATTCGAGATCCCACTGCCTCCTTGCGTATCTATTTCACGATGGATGCGACACCGCATGCTATGTATGTAGATGTGGATGATGTGTTCGGAGGTACGGCAAGACAAGGCAAGTATAAGATTCCTTCGTCCACGTACATGTAGGTTTTGAGATTGCCCGTTTACGCGAGCGTTAGATTACCCCTACTTTATCGCGTGCTGATGCTGACGGCGCCGGGAGGCCTGCGAGGCCTGCGAGGCCCCAGAAGAAAACACATCTTCAATGCCTCATCTGATTTGCCAACATTGGAAATCCGCCGTGCTTGGGTAGGGAGAGAAGCTTGCTGACCGGACTTAGACCCCCGATCCTTTCCGGAACGACACTTATTGCTAAGGGGATATGCAAGATTCACCAGTGTGACAAGCGAAACTTTGTCTCGTTGGTCTTGGAACCACGGCAAGTGTGCCTTATTCAGGTCAGATATACATTGATGCTCTCTCGACGCAATCGTAAGCGTGCAAGCCTACGAGCCTACTGCAATGGCGGCTCAATGTTGCAGGTGCTTAAGTCGTAAGGGTGGGATTTAGTTATTGCCCCAAGGCTCAGCTGTGGCTCAGGGGTGGAAATGGGGGAATGGGGGGCCGAGGATACGTAAGTACTGCAAGTAATGTAATGCGAAGCCAACATTGACGCCAATCATTACACGATGTTGATGGCTGGCCCGACTAGGTTAAAAAGGTAAAGACTGGCTAAGCTTGGGCTAATATCTACCTAACCTCGGAAGGTTTCTACCTGCCTCCTCTTTCAACGGAGTCCAATAGTCTCGACTTACGAGTTATCTCTGATTAAAATGCTCATCGAGCAAGGTTGAATCTATTCGAGACCATCGTGGATAGCAGGTAGCGCCGGCAAAGCTTCCAATTGTCTCGTACGTCCTGTCATTTCGGCCCATACATTCTAAAATATCACGTTGTACACCTGGACCCAAGGCTCCCGTTGCATACTATGTAATGCGCCTAATTAGCTCTGCAAGGTATTGCGCGAAACGAGGCAGCGATCCCTGCGGAGTTGTCCTGGGTCTCGCAGGCCTCGCAAGTCTGGGCTGGAATTGGAGCAAGAAAAGGGAAGTTGAAAATAGGCTTTAGCGCCTAGGATCGGAACCTCGTCGCCAACGGAACATGGCTGAACCCGAGGTCTTAGGTACGTCGTATATCTAATACCATGGTACAATCCATGCTGTAACCTGTAGCCTGTATGCTGTATGTATGTCTGAATGTATATGCCATAGTAAGGATCCTCTGAGTGATGGCTCTCGTAAGGATGTAACCCTTTCTTGAATGCTGTCGAGCTGTTTTATGGGCGAGTGGACGTTTACGGCTTTCCCATGCTAGCAATCACGGACGATCGTTGCGGCGCCCTGTTAAACGGGCACATGTACTCAAGTACTCGAGCACACCCCCACAATTGAAAGAGATGGGCAGGTTACAGCAGGGATTTATTGATTGATAACCTTGTGAGATCCAATGTTGGGATCAAGTGGCAGAGTGGTCGGCCAAGTTCCAGCCTGACAGGGCTCGGATCGAGCTTTAGTGGTGAACTACTGCAAAAAAGGGAAATGGAAATCTTCCAGAGAATTCCCCCGAGAGGGGTCCCTGGCGTTGTTTCGACAAGAAAATCCGGAATCCCTTCCCCTAGAATCCCATCTCGTAAATTGACCAAGATCCGAGGGTCAGAGCGGTAACCCCCTACTACGTGAGCAAATTCGTGGCTGATTTTACACTTAAAAGTGTCGCACAAGACAGTTTGATATTGTCGCCCGCAAGCCCAGCTGGATAATATTCGCGTTGTTTTACTGCCATGCATGGTGTAAGTAAGGTAGTAATCATCTGACCTACCTATGTATATCGTAGGCGTGGCACACGGATCAGCAAAGCCCTCTGTCTGCTACATATGTAGTATGAGTATGTGGTGGGACGGGGGAAAGGATAGGCGACTGGCATCGTCCGTCTTATTAAATCGTGACGGTGACGATGACGATGGTGGAGTTGGACCTTCAAAAGTGAAAATGTATACTCCATATTAGGGGTAGGATATGCATACATACCTTACATGTACAAGACATAACGTACATACCTATACGTATACTACTGCACAACCTTGAATCGTGGGTGACGCCTCTTGGGGTCCCTGACCGCAGCCGCGCCACACAATATAGCGAAAAGCTGCGAGAAACTGGATTAGCGCCGTCCCTGGTCAAACCAAAGCAGCTGATCAGTAACAGCAGGGGATGGACGGCACGAAGGAACGGGTTCGAGGCTTCGAGGCGAGCTGTTGCTTAATTCGAACCGCACAGATCGTCTATGAGCTTACCTTGGGCGGCTTGGTCCATACAGTTGGCAACGTACTATGGGAGCAAAGCTATGTAACCACGCTCCAATAAGTGGGCGAGATGGAGTCTCCATCGAGACCCTGACTGCCGGACTGGCGGGCTGACGGTAGCTGCCATGATCACTGGCTGTACCTAGTAAATCGGACGAGAAAAAGTTGGCTAGCTTGCGCCGAATTCCCTGTGCTGTGTATTCCGTACTCCTGTACATTGTAGTATCGAACATCGACCCATCTAACTCATCTAGTTCGTCTGACTTAGATAATCTTATTACTTACTTGCTTAGTGCTCACTAACCATACAGAACTCGGGGTCGCTTCGGTGTCTCAGGGACAGGAGATCGTGATGCTTGCTGTCTTGCCTTTTTAAGAGGATGATCATATCCCAGTGTTGAAAAGTACAAATGGTGTGTATATGTAGGTGCAGGTGCAGGTCCCTGTTTTTAGGGAAATACCCGACGATTTCTCTACTACCAACCTTTTCCAATCTTTGTGTGACAGGCTTTTATTAGCTGCCCGGGCTCGACATGCATAAGGCCACATATGGGTCTGGTTTCACCGAGGCTCTTTTGACCTTGGTGGGCTTGTATTAAAATGTGACCTGCGGCCCAGGATGCAGAACCTTTTTTTTCGATCCCGCCACGAAACAGTAGCCTGCAGGTAAGCTATGGGCTCGCCGAGACGGACGACTGGCCGGCTTGAGTGGGCTGGAGTTGACGGAGCGGGCTTGGTTGCTTGGGAAGGGCTAGGTATTAGGTATTGGGTGTGGAGCTGCAAGAATAGTAGAATCGCGATCTCTGACTCGCAGGCTGCCTGCATCAACTTCTTAACCAGTGTCATCCATGCCCGCGACGTCGGACGGAGTACTTTTCAATAGGAATAGTCTCGCTGACCGAGGGATACGTGAGATGAATTTATCATGGCAGTCCCACTGTCTTTGAAGAGCTCGTGGTCTTCTACCCGCCCGCCCGCCTACCCCGTCCAAGCCACTGATCCCGCATGCCTGTGCGACCCCTTAAGCATGTAGGTATTGTGTTGGATGATGCCTCAATGATCCTGGGAAGGGAGAAGTATTGGCTGATCATAACTCATGAATCGTAGGTTGAACAAACATCAGCAGCAATCCCAATCCCGGGTTGAATCCTTGAAAGCAATCTGATTGGCCGACCAACATGTGTTGCGTTGTATAACTCGTAGCAAGCCGGCAGACGCTCCGTTCGCGAAGGGAAATTGGGCAGGTTGTTCTTCCTCAAGACCGGGATCTATCCACCTGCCTGGCTGCCTGGGGCCCGAGTGGCCCTGACTCTTGAGCTAACGGTGACGGCTCCAAGCATGGAGGGTTTCATTCTACGCGCTGCACTACTATGCTACTATGGTACTTGCGCAGATGCACTTTTCACTTTTCGGACAAGAGGCTAATAAGGATGGAATATGTTGATCGGTGGCTGAGTCCTGTAGTGTTGTAGTACGTAGCAGGTAGGTAATTCAGCACGACCGGCCAAACTACCTAGACACCTAGACATGATGTCGTACCTCCATTACAACCCTAATAAAACCGTGTACACTTGGAAGGAGAGTGTGATGTGCGATTATTCATGATGCTTCAGATTCGACCGACACCATTCCATTTGTACCGGTAAGGATCGTCTTTTACCGACAGATGAGCAAAATCCGACACAGCCAGCCACGGCTCTCGGGCGTGTCGTCTGCGTGGTCTTGGTCTGCGTCGGGTACGAGTTATGTACGTATGATCTCAAATATCTGCATTTCCCATGTCCTATATCATGCTATGTACCTTACTTGAAGTGTCAAGGTCGCCAAGGTCAAGGTTACGGTTACGAGTCACGGTCACATATGAGCGGGCGCAGACGCATGATGGCTGTTTGAATCCCTTATTGACCCTCGACCCTGCGACTGGAATGCCCAGAAACCAACCCTAATCTTGTTGCACATAAGAGCCCTGTGATCTGCATTTTTGCTGTTATTTTCCGCGAGGGCATCTGCACCTAGGCCTAAACCTATTAAAAGCGTATGCGGAATGAGCGGATTATGGCCGCTAGGTTTTAGAGACGCCGTGTCTGCGTGTCTAGCAAATGCCAACCACCACATAGTAGATTATATTACCCATAATGTTGAGGGATGGGGATCAGAATGATGAGTATTCCGCATGGATATGGATATGGATAAACGGCTCTGATCTAGGTAGTAGTATGAAACTTGATGCAACCGCTATATCATGTCGTTGGTCGACCTAAGAAGCGAGAGTAAGATCCGAGGGAACTGACTGGCTGAGAATGCTGCGAAGTAACTAATTTAACTGCGTAAGAGGCCCTGACGATTTAGTAGCGCCGGAGTATCGTGTTACCGCCTTTTCATGTAGAGGCAACCTGGAACGCTGGGCTATTGTAAGGGATTGCGCATGTAAAAAGTACACTACCTGACCTATACCCTATACAGCATCAAACTAAGGTAGGACGAAACGGCGCATCGAAGGAGGCGCCCCAATGTGCGTGTCCATCCATTCCGCTACAAAGGCTCAATAATGCTCCTTTACAGGGGATGGTTCGGGGGGAAGGGGGGTCTTAGAGAGGAGCTGCTAAAGAAGGCAAGGAACACAGCGCAGGCTCGGCAGGTCACCGGGAATGTATCCTACTGCGCACCACGGGATTTACGTCTGATATTACGATAGCGCATACATTAGGTGGTTACATAGTACCTAACACCCAGACACCCAGACATCAAGGACCCTTGCCTGCCAGCCTGCAGAGGATACAAGACAGCTTTTTAACTCTTTGACTCAGATCCAATCACCGTTCCGAAGATACTAGTCAACTTCAAGTGGGTTCGACATCCAAACCATCACAGGTACGATCTCGGCCAAGTCTATAGTCATGCTAACTTCGCCTACGAGTAGGTAACACATTACTACTGGCCTACATAGTACATGGATCCTTTTCTCTATTGCTGGCTCTTACCTAGTGCATAGTACGCATAGTACATACATAGAGTACAGTAGTACGCATGCCTCTAGGCGAACAAGCCGAAGTGCGAAAAGACGACAAGCCCCTTGTTGAAAGTCTAGAAGTCTTTTTTCAAACGGACTTAACATAGTACACGTATGCGTTCCCTTTACGTAGCACTTTAGAGGGCCTTGTGCCCCAGCTATTAACATGACTTATGTACAAGCTGCCGCGGGCATTCCGCTAGCATCGGCGACGTGCAAGTTTCGCAAGTTTCGCAAAGCAACATATGATGATTCGGCAGTTTATGAGATAAAATAAGGAAATGGAGCAATCTGACAAGGCCGGGTTTCTCTATCTCATCTCTTAGTCCAACATCATACCTAACTAAGTAGATACCGGGATGTTTGGACTTTGACTCTGAAGAAAAAAGAAAGAAAAGAAAATAATAAAAAGAGCGCTAGCTTTATTGTGGCACACTGCGACATGTACAAAGTATTATCCGCCAGGTCGTTGAGAAAAGCGTGCCAATGCCAACGTGCAAACATGAGTTCACCCTCCATGCACTCCCCACACATTCCGCCAAATCTCACCCCCTATTCCCTCCCATCCCGTCCTAAGGAAAGCGTCTCGTGTCTTGGCGCCGTGACCCATTATTTCGGCCTGGAGAGCCTGGAGCCTGGGCTGCTTCGCGGCCCATGTCTGTGGACCGTTTACCATAATACATCCTATCTATGATCCATGGGTCCATCGGGCAGGCTAATAGCAATAAAGCGGTTATCGAGTACATACCATTCCGTTGTGGTACTATCAAGAGTGATAATCCGAATCCCCTCGGGTTTAACTAGTATTAGCAGGTATATTAGCAGGTATTCAGGTAAGTATTTGATCGGCTGTTCGAGCTGTTCTACATGGTACATATATAGTAGTAACCTCTTCTCGCCTCTGTCGGCAGCAACCCTCAGATGACAAGGGTCTATATAAAACGGTGCGGTATGTGTACGTAGTAGCTATCCATCAGGCCAGTCATATTGATGCTGTCCAGGGTTACCTTACCAATGGAACCGCCTTGGATTCGAAGAAGCATCTGCTGGATCTTACCGGAAGGGTTAGCTCATATTCGATATAGGTACGGATGTACTTCGTACGCGGTAGCTTATGTAGTAGCGTTTTATTCCTGGCAGCGACAGGGTTTTGTCGCCTCGTAGCAGAAAGCGATTAATGAACTGACACACACACCCCTTTTTTGCCTCCGCCTATCCACGCCCCCCGTCCCCGGACCACTAATAAGCATAGCAACAACGGTCTTCAAGCAAAAGCCCGAGCTCTTGTTGCCGACGCTAGGCTAAGCACACATCCTTTCCCTATTTCGACGCACCCTTCCGATAAATTCTGCTCACGTTCTTCAATTTCGCCCACACCCCAAGCCCCCTTCTACCCACACCCCCTGATACACCCCATCCACCTTCGTTTACGCCGCAGAACATGGTACGGAAATGGCAAGGCGATGGGGGCCAAGGATTACTGCTTCAGGCGTTTTAGCGGCTTTGTCCCTTTAGACGTCGTTCACGGTCGAAACCCTTCCTTTGACCGCCCACCTACTTGGAATATACCTTGCATTGGCCATAGGAAAGTCAAAGACTGCAACCTAGTCCAATCCACTACGCCAACGCTTGCCATCACCGTCCGCCCGTCCCCGGTTATCAACACAATGAAGGATCCCTTTTTAGACCGACCAGATCCCTGCCGGAACCATATGACGCAGGAAGGAAAAAATAAAACAACTAGGCGGGAACCGTCATACAGGTGAAGCAGACACGCGCAGACACGCACTTACATGCATACACATGCCAAACCGGACCATGTCTCTAAGGTAGGTATTGTTTCTCGGCCCTATCGCCCCAATATAACCATCCCGTATGCCATCTCACATAGCAACTATCCCCACGTTTTTAGTTTGATTTATCCTTTTTTAAAATAAGCCCTTTGCTTTCTCATCATGCTACATTCTTAGACTGAGTAGCCTAAGTTGATCTTTGAGTGAATCCTCATATTTACCTGACCGGCCTCCCACTTTCCTAAGGCCTCTCCGGTTGTCTCTCTTGACTCGTCGTGAACTACTCATACCTACCGTACACGCCTTCTTATACTGCAACACCGTCTTCACTATGATGCACTCACACTTGGGGCCGACTATGGCCCATATGCCGCCTCAGAACTACCCGTCAGAGCCAACCTTCGATGAATTCTCACGACAGTTCGCCATGTCCGACTCAACGCGGAGGATACCTCGTGGTTCGACTGGACAACGAACGTCAGGAAGCATGCGTATCGTCAAGCCGAGCAGTGCTAGTAACAGCCCGCAAGCTATGATGGCACGCCGTAGAACTATGATGAACGACAATATCATTGCTCGAAGGCGCCAGCAAGCTTTTGACCAAGCTCTCTTACAGCAGATGCAAGACTATACGTCCTACTCGACTCCAGAGGACCCTATCAAGAGGAATACTCGCCCAGTTAGCTGGCATCCGACTTCTCACCTTCAGCAACCGCAACCGCATATGCATATACCTATGCCGCAACCTGATTTCTCACAATATGTCGTTCCTACACCGATGCAGTACCAAGCAGATATGTATTCTGGGTACCAAAATCTTCCTCCAACCCCCGCGGTATATTCCGGACATACATCACCTGTGGCCACCATGTCGCCACTATCCCTTCCATTTTCGGCCTGCTCCCAACCCCATGCGGCTCCAGCATACATAACGCAGGACACGTGGAACCAGACGCCACAATTCGTCCCTGATACTTTCACAGCAAGTGAGAGTTCTGGGGAGATGGAACGTTTCCCGTTATTTGAAGACCAGGCTTCGCTGAACTGGGACAACCTGGCCATGCAAGAATTCAACGGTTGTACAGCGCCACCGACGCCGGACGAATTCCAGCCCGGTCACCAACAACCGCAACCAATGGTACCTTCCGAGGACTCCATTTCATATCAGCCGCTTGAAGAGCCAGAGGAGGAAGGAGAAATATTCGTAGGCCTGGGCCTATATGATACCCCCAAAGCGGACACTGATCCCGAATTGGATCACTACCGAACTACTACATCGTCACTGCTGGGATCGACCTACAGAGGAAAAGGTTGGAAATTGGAGGAAGCTTGGGAGCCACCAGCATCAGATGATGAAGACGGTGAAGGTGACGAGGAAGAAGAATCCGAGAACAACGGAACAGCGCAGTCGGCCCCGGCCCAAGCCCTGGAGAACTGGATATGAGTTTGCTATCTTGTAGGATGGTATATGCTATTGGACCCGATGAAGACACCCTGTACCTGAAAGAGAATACCACATTCTGCATGCAGAAAACCATTGTATGAAAAGAAACAATAACTGGATAGAGGCTGCTGTACATTAGGTACTTGGCACTCCTCCGCCGAGAAAAAAATGAAGAAAACTTCAACAGTTCTGACACATGAAACTGCAATCATGAACCCTTCTATGAGTGCAAATGTAACAATTTATTGTGATCCTTCTAGTAAATAGCTCAATGAGCACTTAGTACCTCATGTATAGTGTTTCCGTCATGACTAGTTCGACGATCAATATCAATGACACCTCCGTATATCACGATTCAATACAAACTCTCGATTCATATCACGATGAAAATATCTGCGTATTTTTACATAAGAACATGACCTCCTGGGTTAGGTAGGAGGTATAAGCTGGACTAGCTGGAGGCTATGGCTGAACGCTGATAGGTCAGGGAGATCTAAAGGTTTGTTCGATTATGCAGGGGCCTAAAGCTCGGACCAGAAGGCTAAACAGGGGTCTCCCATTTTATCTATTTGGGGCTCTGCGTCAAACCCGTCAAAAAAGCGACAAAGCCAGAGAACCCGCAGAGCACATGCAGAAGTACAAAGCTACTAATGTACTTACACCCAGGCATGGACCCAGACACCTTGCCCATCGGCCACTGCCCACCTGCACACTAAGAACTAGCGCCTTACCCACGCCCTGGCCCCGAGACGTCCCATGTGGGCATTTCCCTTTCCCCACCTCATCCACATTTTCCCACATCTTTCTCCCACAAGCCACAGCACAATCCCGGCAGCTCCCCAACTTAGAAAGATCTATGAGGTGGGGCAACGGAGCTTTGTGGATCTTGGGCACCCTGCAGCCATGCAGCACCATGCAGCTATGCTTGCGTCACATGTCACCACATGTCACCTTAAAGAAATTCTTCTATGCATGTTGGGACCAAAGAATTTGTGGACTTTTTTTTTTTCTTGTTCCTTTTTTTTTTGTGACGGATTTTATTAGGATTAAATGGGATTGGCACGGCAAGGCACCAGATGACATGGGCTCGGATCGCTCTCTCGAAGGGACCGGCGTATCCAATAAATACCACAACAGGGAACTACTTCGCAACCTAACGTGCCTAAGACAGAACTAATAAGCACACTTCTAGCGCAATCACCAATTCATCACGAGATGCAACGCCGAATTTACCGTCTACTAGTCAGTCCTCCAACTATCCGCGCAACTCATGGATCCCAATATTATAAGTTGTTCTTTGTCGTCCGTGTATTTGTGCAGGGATGCAGCGTGACCAAAGGATATTAGTAGGAGACAACACCACCTTACTTACATTAACCAAATATTTGCCAATGCCCAAATAAGGACTTACTCCTACGGGCCTTCAACTTCGAGAAACACGATGCTACTATACTCAATACGAGCTCCAAACACCGGATGCTATGGGCATATATGGTCAGCCTACTTGCATATCTCAACCATTTTCGCTTTGTAAGTTTTCAGTTGTTAAAAGTGGCCGACTACAAACCTTCATTTCTGAAGTGTCTGCGGAAGGTAGTTTATGAAGCTAGGTCTAAAAGCATGAGCGCTTATGGCTCTTGCAGGGGAAAGGAGATGCTTCTTCCGTATCCATAACTTTGGTAGGCATTAGATGAGACCTAGATGGTTTCTTCGTTTGCTTTATATTAGACATTTATATGCTTGCTTGAGATGTCGTTGTCCGTTTTTATGTTGCCCGGTGACTCAGGCCGGCGTAGTTGTGTTTATCGATATGGATTCCGTAATCGGAACCCCACGTAGCTACCCGCTACCCCTCCATGACGATAATTTTTATAACTTCACCAAAGGTCTACACTATACCACGATACTGAAGAGTCAATCCATTTGATACTTCCTTGGCGTCCGTATCATCCTCTTTCGATAAGATGTCGTCTCAGTAAGTGACCTGCCTTAGCTTGTGTTAATTGACACCGAGATTCTCATGGGTTTTATAGCAAGGTATTGATGCTCGGAGCTGGCTTCGTCACGCTTCCGACGCTCCACATCCTCAGCGAAGCTGCCATTGCGGTCACGGTTGGTATGTTGATATGCACATCCCAAGATGCTAGGACTATTCAATTGACTTCTTGAAGCTTGCAGGACCCTCGCTTCGGCCCAATCGCTCTCCAAGGGCGTTAAGCATGCCACCCCCATCTCCCTCGACGTAACCGACGATAAGGCACTTGATGCTGAGGTTGGCAAGCATGACCTGGTTATCAGCTTGATCCCTTACACCTTCCACGCCACAGTCATCAAGTCCGCCATCCGCCAGAAGAAGCATGTGGTCACCACGAGCTACGTTTCGCCCGCTATGATGGAATTGGACCAGCAAGCCAAGGACGCCGGTATCACCGTAATGAACGAGATTGGTCTGGGTACGTATCATCTTAATTGTTATCATATGCGTATGCCTTTCTAACTAGTTCCCATTGTAGACCCCGGTATTGACCATCTCGGTGCTGTCTCGACGATTGAGGAGGTTCACAAGGCTGGAGGCAAGATTCTCTCCTTCTTGTCTTACTGTGGCGGACTTCCGTCGCCCGAAGACTCGGACAACCCTCTAGGATACAAATTCAGCTGGTCCTCTCGTGGTGTCCTCCTGGCCCTACGAAACGCGGCCAAGTACTGGAAGGATGGCAAGGTGGTAGATGTTGCATCCAAGGAGCTGATGGGTACTGCTAAGCCCTACTTCATCTATCCCGGCTACGCATTCGTCGCGTACCCGAACCGAGACTCGACGCCTTACAAGGAGCGGTACAACATCCCGGAGGCGCAGACCATCATCCGCGGTACCCTCCGATACCAGGGCTTCCCCCAGTTTATCCGGGTGTTGGTTGATATCGGTTTCTTGGATGATGCCGAATCAGCGACCTTCAAGCAGGCTACCACCTGGAAGGAGGCCACGCAGCAGATCGTCGGTGCTTCTTCAAGCAACCAGAGCGATTTGGAGTCCGCGATCGTGTCCAAGGCCACGTTCGACTCGCCCGAGGAGAAGACGCGGATCCTCAGCGGACTGCGGTGGGTCGGCCTCTTCTCGGACGAGAAGATCACGCCCCGCGGCAACCCGTTGGACACGCTGTGCGCGACGCTGGAGAAGAAGATGCAGTTCGAGGAGGGCGAGCGCGACCTGGTGATGCTGCAGCACAAGTTCGAGATCGAGAACAAGGACGGCAGCCGCGAGACCCGCACGTCGACGCTCGTCGAGTACGGCGACCCCAAGGGCTACTCGGCCATGGCCAAGCTGGTCGGCGTGCCGTGCGGCGTGGCCGTCAAGCTGGTCCTCGACGGCACCATCGCCGAGAGGGGCATCCTGGCCCCGATGAACTCCAAGATCAACGACCCCCTGATGAAGGAGCTCAAGGAGAAGTACGGAATCTACATGAAGGAGAAGACCATCCTATGAGAGTCCGGTCCTAACTATCTCCCGGGATTAAAGTACAGCTGGCTACCTGGGTAGAAGGTAGTTATGGTTGTATGTGGAGCACGAAAAAGGGGTCTAACTAGGCTTTCGGGGCCGTGATTTGCGATGCTTAGAATAAGGGTAGATAAAAACACAAGCCACGGCTCGGAAATTCATGAATGGGAAAAATAAAGATACCCACAATTCGAGTGGAAATCAAGTAAATTTGCATGCAGCCATTCTTAAGTGAATTGGTAGTCGGTAGAGACTTGTCGTCTCGTAGTTTCGTAGTTCCGTGTTAATTCATTGCATAAAAGGTACCTAAAAGACAACAATTTTCGGTTAGTGGGGTACGGTACCTTCATGTGGGGCCTCTAACAGGATGGAATTTTCATCCTCGTCGCTAGTACAGTACCAATACGCTATTACCTACTGGTAATTCATCACGAAGGTCCACGTCGTTCAAGTTAAATTAAAGCCGAGCTGCAGCATCGCCCGTTGTCACCGTAATTTTGAAAGTCTCTTACTAAAAACTCATACCGAATCCAGACCATCTGGTATTACCTGGGCTGTCGTTTGTCCAATATCATCCACAATGGTCCAGTATATACACACACCCTGGCGGGACCGAGCAGAGCTATTGAAAGTCCGACGGCAGTTCTACCCTTACCCTCCTCCACCGCCAACCGCATCTAGCATCACAGCCGGTCCGCAGGAGAGCCAGGACCACGAACAAGACGACGACGATGAGACAGAAGCAGCAGCTGAGGCGGAAAAGCAGCGCGCCGTTTCACGCGTGTCGATGTGGATGCAGCGAGGCGGCTGCCCCCACTTGGTCGAGTCGACGGCCCTTCTGATGGCCGCCGTCCTCAGCGATCTCCACGAGTCCAGGACAAGAGCCAACTCGTCGTCGTACGCCATCCGTGCGGCCTACTCGGCCGCATTTAGTCGGTACGTTACTATAGCGTCGTGCCTATTCGATTTTTTCTTCTCCCTGTATATCAAAACTATTACGTCTTTGCTATGGGAACCCCTGTCATTCCCGAAGATCCTTAGCTCCTTTCCAGCCTCGTCTGCGGACATCTCTCTCGGCTACGCACCTGCTAGGAGGTCTAGTTTACGTGGTGTGGTGATAGCCTCGAAGTTCGTACCTATCCACGTGGCATTGCGGATGGTCTAGTACTAGCTTTCATGGCAAATGTCATCCTAGCCTAGCCGTGCAATTTTACGCATCGGGGATACTAACTATCTAAGCTGACCAGCGACCCTAACCAGCTAACTAATCCGTACCCGTGTAATTACAGATTCGTCACCGGCCTGCTGGACAGCCAGCAGGACAAGCAGCGCAAGATGAGCATGTACTCGATCGCCAAGACCATCGGGTTGCCGGCGACCTTCGTGGAGCTGCGGCACCAGGCCACGCACGAGCAACTGCCCTCGCTGTCGAAGCTGCGGACCGCCGCCCGTAAGGCGCTCGCCTGGATCTGGGATTACTACTGGAAGAACCTACCGACGGAAACGGACGGGGACAGCAGCGGCGGCGGTAGCGGCGCTGACGATTCCTGCCGGGACCTGTTGATGCGGTATCTTAAGGGGGAGGAGGAGCAGCAGACAAAGACGCTGCAGGGACAGCTGAGGCAGTGGGATCATGTATCCCTGCTGCAGGCGCTGGCTGCGATTGGGGAGGAGTCTGAAGAACCCAAAGTTATCTCCGGATCTCTACGGCTGTCCCAGGCTATACTCGACGGAGACTACACGTCCAAGACGAGTATATGGAAAAAAGAGACTGACGACGTGTCTACGCCGAAGAACTTGGACGGGCTCAGAGCCGATCTCGAGGCGGCGGAAAGAGAGTTTGAGACGGCAGACGCTGTTGCTGTCCCTATCGCGCATACTACAAGTGTAGAAACCCGTGTTCAGACACGGCCGGCTCAAGCGAAGGGATGGTCTAGATATGAGGGCCCGTGGAAGCCGAAGCCGATCGGAGTAGTTTAGGGATGCATCAACCTCATATTCAGGATATGAAATAAGTGGTATCAATGGACTGGACCTCGAAGCCAATACCTGCCCATTTGACGCTTACTCGTGACATGAGATACTCATCCATAGGGTTTTAGGAATAGTTCCTACGTCATGTAAGCCGTATTTGTTCCATATAATCTCATGTATTACATATGAAGCCATTTATCGAACTTCGATATAGCAGCTTGTTATGACCAATTCAAACAACCTGATAGGCTGTAGGTACTATGCAGGGGTTGTTTAACAACCATCCTACAGCTGTCCGCCGGGCCGTTTCCGCTGTGGGTCGACGTCATAGAACTGCCGTGACCTTCGGAGTTCGCGATTGCGAATTGCGTTTGTCAGCGGGATGAGGAGTAGAACGACAGCTCTGTAATTGACAAGGTCATATCACCAACTGCCCTTTGATAGTTCGTGTCCCTTATGAATTTACTCGCAAGAGCTGCAAGAGCAAGACCTTTAGCTCCTCGACGAATTGGCACTCTAGCCGCGGCTGTAAGTTGGCTCAGTGTTTGATGCCATCAAGGTACTCGTTAACTCCGCTATAGCTTGCCTTCACCCGCGCGATGCATATCCAATCAATCCCCATGTGTAAGTCATCAATGTGTTATGTTGGTTTATAAGTAGTGATGATTCGACCTGAGACTAAAAGATATGGTTAGGGACGGGCGGCCACGATAACTATGCCTACCTTGTTATCGATGATAAGTCGAAAGATGCCTTCATCGTGGACCCTGCAAACCCTGAGGAGTGAGCTATATCGCCCCTGGCTTTTTACTGAAATAGTCTAACACGCTACGTTAAGGGTTACACCTGTCTTGAAGCAGGCTATCCAAGACGGAAAGATCAACCTTACGGCCATCGTCAACACACATCAGTGAGTTGTTTGGCCTATCCTAATGTATAGACAAGTTACCCAATGTGCTAACAATAGTCTATAGCCACTGGGACCATGCCGGTGGAAACGACAAGATTGTCAGTTCTACCCTACGAATATGCTTATTCCTCCTTTTATCTCGTATCATACGTCGTTCTAACTTGATGTACGCAGCGGGGCGAGTTGGGCATTCCGAAACTCCCCATCATTGGCGGAAAGAACTGCCAGAGCGTCACCAAGACGCCTGCTGACGGCGAGGTGTGGAAGCTTGGAGACATCACGGTGAAGGGTCTCTACACGCCATGCCACACGCAGGACAGCATCTGCTGGTTCCTGCAGGATGGCGACGACAAGGCCGTGTTTACAGGAGACACGCTGTTCCATGGCGGTACGTACTAGAAGATTACACGATACAAATGAATGATCTAGTAGAGTAAGAAATTAACGAGTCACAGGGTGCGGAAGATTCTTCGAGGGCTCTGCCGAGGAGATGCACACTGCTCTGAACGAGACTCTGGCTTCGCTACCGGATGACACCAAGGTCTATGTAAGCTGTTATCGTTCCCGTAGATACGCCTGCATCATTCTACGTAAGAGAAAACTGACATTGCATAGCCTGGCCACGAGTACACAAAGTCTAATGTCAAATTCGGCGTTTCAGTACTGCAGAATGAAGCCATCAAGAAGCTGGAGTCATTCGCGGAGAACAACAAGGAGACGCAAGGGAAGTTTACGATCGGAGACGAGAAGGTAAAGCAAAGCACCGCAATTAAACTTGAGAGTCCGAGCTGATCAATGAAATCCAGTTGCACAATGTGTTTATGAGAGTAGAGGTGAGTAACGCAGATAAGACGCCTTTGAGAGAAGAATTGCAATCTAATATATACATGACAGGACCCCGAGATCCAGAAGGCTACTGGCAAGACGAATCCCATCGAGGTGATGGCCCAGCTGCGGACGATGAAGAATAACTTCAAGTGAGTAAGTAGAACTATCTAATCCAAACAATCTTGACATGCTGTATACTAACTACGGTATAGACCACCAAGCGAGAGCAAGATGTAACAAGCCGCGGTATATCAATGAGGGAAGTAATTTACACCAAAGTAGCAAAGCGCAGAGTGTTAGATAACTAGTAGTCTACACCAATTCACACCAGTCACTCAGTCACACATAACAGCTCCGTGGTGTTGCATTTTGAATAGACAGAATCTCTAAATTATGGCAATATGATATGGAAACTATGAAAAGGCAAAAGGGGAATTTCTCCAGTAAGCACCACGCATCAGCCCATCTTGAGAAACGGGCTAGACGCAATCCAGGTACCTGCGGAACGCCGACCCTATTGTAGGATCGACGCTGGTTTTTCATCTTGCTTCACTGTCCACACTTGCTCGCTGTTTGTATATCGAGACGGCAAGCTCTAGCATAATTAGAAGCTGATACGGGTATATATATATACGACTGACAAGTTATCGTCGTGGGTGACTCGACCTTGACCTCTCTTATCTGGTCCCGACTTTGCGAATGGCCATACTCCTTACCTGACTGCCCAATCCATTCGAGATATTCCTGCGCCTAGTCAATCGCAGACATTCGAATTGGGCTGTGTTGTTCGCTGATGTGTTCTCATCTGTTTTAGTCGTCTTGCTCTGTGTTGTTGCAAGAAAGATGAAGCGAAGGCAGAATTTTCTGGCAATTTATGGGCGCGGGCAGGGGTATGTGCGGGAGTTGGCAGCTGGTGGACAGCTGGCCATAGCTGCGTCATCTTTCAGCACCAACCTCCCTACAACATCTAACGAAACCCCACGGCTTTTACCATTGTAAACATATTTCTGGGTTGTCTCCATTTAATGTCAAGACTGGCTCATTAAGGAGAAAATATATGATGACTACTTGCTTGAAATAACGTGGTCGGACCACTACGACTATAGATGGCAATCGAGCCCTGGTAAACTGTATGTAGTTTACCCCTTATACGATGCTGTCCTAAATACTCAATTTCCAAATTTTCAATCGCTACGCTGCGGTACCTTGGGTACAAGCCACCAGCTAATACCGCCGGCCACAAACAGCGTGAGCACGATAGGCTGCAAGACAGCAACGCCGGCGCTCGTCGCTATCAGACCGGTAACGGACGGGAAGATGGCGCCTCCTGCTTGTGCCAAGACGAAAACAAAGCCTGGTAGAATTATTCGTTAGACATGATATACTAAGATATAACATGATTAATAGGGCTAGTTTCGACTTACCTAGAGCCGCGGGCTGATCTTCTCGCGAGAAGAGTTTCGAGGCGACGGACATCCCCTAAGTAAAGAACCGGTTAGCGTACTACCGTCGCAAGTTGTGCTTTAACGGAAACATCACGGCGGCTTACAGTGGCAAAGAAGGGCCCAGAGAAGAACCCGATGAAGCTGAGCGCGACGGCGCTGCCGACGATATTAGGCTGCAGCCAGAAGACCAGCTGCAGCGCCACGCATAGCGCGCTGTACAGCAGCAGCATCCGCTGCTCGCCGTATCGGAACGTCGGCTCGGCTAGCAGCAGTCTACCCGCAAGCATACCGCCGTAGAAGCCTGTCGGCACGTACCCAGCCGCTGCCAGGTCACCCCCTCGCACCGTTGTCAGGAACTCGACTACCCAACCGCCCGCGGTAAAATTAGCACCCAGCGTCAGGAAGTAGAATATGCTCAAAAGCCACAGCGTTCTGGACTTCAGAAGTCGCGCCATCCCGCGCAGCGCCGCCCTGCTGCGCTTCTGCTCTTCTCCTTCGCTACCGTTACCGTTACTAGGGCGGTGCGGCAGCTTGCTCCACAGCGAGTCCCGGAACGCGACGGCCACGCCGACCACCTAATTGTATTAAAAATGTCGTGTCAGCATTTTTTTCTCAATACTGTAGAATTTAATAGGGTATGTTTCGAGGCTTCGAGAATGTGTTCGTTATGAGACACTTGAAGATTCTAGTTCTCAACACGATATGTTTTGTATACTCACGTTCAGCGTACATATCCCAATGAGCACGAAGTAGACCCTCCTCCAAGCATCCCCGTCGCCAGGCGCAGAGGTAGCGACCGCCGTAGCGATGAGGGGTCCCAGGAAACACCCCAGCGCGTAGCACGCGTGGATGAAGCTCAGCCAGCGGTGCGGAACGTTACGCAAGCTCCCGACGAACGTGTTGGAGTGCGAGTCTTGGTACCCCATGCCCAGGCTCTGCAGCAGGAAGGCCGCGCAGAAGAGCGGCAGCGGGCCCCACGGGCGCAGGAAGTGGGCTGCGAGCTGCAGGACCGCGCCGATGCCCAGGAGCTGGCCGAGCGTCAGGTGCGCCGTCAGGACGGGGTTGGTGATGGCGGCGATGAGCCACCCGGCGAAGGTCACGCCGTAACTACAACCTAGTTTAGTAACTACGTAAAACTTTATAGAGGAAAGGCTAGGCTAAGCTCGTACATGATGGCGATCTCGCCGGTGCCGATGCTGAAGCTCGAGATGATATAGGGGATAAGCGGACCCAGGGTGCCATCGTTTACGCCGGCGCAGAAGAACGAGTAGCCGGCTACTATGAGTTTCAGGACGGGCGTGGCCGCCTCGCTCTGAACGACTTGGGCGTCTGTCGGAGACTCTTCTACCGGCGAGGCCTCTGCGTCTTTCGGGACGGGCCGGCGGAGCTCGGTCATAGGGTACGACTGAGCTTCAGTCACGGTGGCCCGGGTCGTCGACATTATGACTGATTAACACGAACTAAAGCAATGAGTAATGTGTAAATGATATCCCAACATAATCAAGTGATTTCTAAGTAGAGACAAACTTATTTAATACCCAACCGGCCTAGGACTCTCCTCGTGCCTTTATACACAGCATCTACAAGTCTTACCGGTAGATCTTCGGGGGCACATCATGCAAGGGAACGTTGAACAAGAATCCTCCCGGCCCGCGTTCCCGGCGGCTTTCCCCGGACGAAGCTATTGTTGGCTGGCCAATCAAAGGGCCTCGTTATCCAACGGTGAGGATTCTCCACGGGGTTCAAGTAGATCGATTGACGTCAGTTATTGGCTCTTGAAATAGATGGCGGGATCACATGTGATCCTTGGGATGTGTAAGTACCTAGGTAGATATTTGAAGTTCGATACATATTATAAAACTACAAAGAGGGAGTGCATTTCAGCCAACCCAACACTCAAATCTATGCATTGAGATTCTTTCCAGATGAAGTGACACAAACTGAAGACCAAACCACCTCAAGAATCGTCGCGTAGTGCGAGATAGTTATTTAGTAGTGACTGCTTGCTTTCAAGGGCATGCATAAGCAAATCATCCAGTTCTACGGCGCTCCCCAACAGAATAGTCTACACTCTTTCTTCAAAGTAGGACAGATCTAGCTGCTCTCACTACGTGTTGCGCTGCGGCGGGAGTCCTGGGGAAGCCGGCGACGCAGGGCCCCGGAGATTGATAGACCCGATTCTTGACACTATGTTGCTCCCGACAGCATCTACTGCGCCACGGGGCGATGTTAGAGTCGGCCCCTGCGCTGCGGTTTCTTGTACCTTAAACAGCTTGATCGACGTTCCATTCCAAACGCCAACAGTACCCTTCGTGACCTGCATCTCACTTGTGAAGACGAAGCTCCATACTAGTGACTCGTACCAGCCTAATGCTAATGGGGACCACTCGAAAGAATGAACTCGGACGGGCGATGATTCGATGGCAACCAGGTCGGCGTCCTGGACAGTCTTTAAAGTCGCCGAAGATGGCACGTCGCCCGTCAGCCCCTGGCGAGTAATCAGAGCGCTCAATTGCTGGATGACCGTGAGAATCGTATGCAGAGGAAGTTCCGGAAGCCAACTCTCGATCCAGTCCGCTGAGGGCTCGAAGATACCAGCCATGGACTGGCCAGCTACCGAGTAACTACCAAGACTCGTTGTACTATTCTGCCTCGAAAACGTGGGAATTCCTGCAGGCATCTTGCCCCTAGCCTTTTCCGACATGCCCCTTAGTTGCGTCGGCACTGCATCTTCCACATCCGCAACCGAGGAAGTCTGAGAGGGGTTCTCGCTTGGTGTCGACTGTTCCGGTGTTGGCCCATCGTCATCATCACTCTCATCCTCATCGCCAATCGTAAATGTGCCGTCCTCTTCCGGTACGTTGCTCAACGTTGGCGTTCTCGGTTGTGCTGTAATAGGGCTGCGGAGGCTTTCGACAGAGCTTCGTCTAGAGCCTACGTCGAATGGATCCAACGGCTGTCCACTTTCCTTCCTCCTCCGGTTTCGTCGCTCAATTTCTTCTTGGCCACTCTCGAGAGTAAAAGTTCGTAAAGCCTCAAAACGTTTCCTATTCTTTAAAACCAGGTAGACGAAATGGGGATTCTCTGTTCTATCGTTAGCACGCTCGCATACTGTGAGCTCCTCAAAGCACTTACTTTTATACTGGTGCTCGATGAGAGCATTCATTGATTCCAAGAGTGACCTAAGAAGACCATGGTTGCTATCATTGGCAAGAAGAAAAGAAGGTGAAGACATCGAGTTGAACAACTGTAATAACTTAGCACTCGTCGTGCCGTTGATGCCTTCTAGGTAAGCAGATATATTATTAATCACGGCTAGCAAAGCTGGGTAGATTGCAGAAAGTTTGCCTTGGCTTCTTGTGATGAGGTTATATATTGACTGAATATGCGTTAGCTTGAGGTATTCGTACATCGTACATAAGTTGCTTACCTGTATTAGGAAATCCGCGTAGGTCCCTTGGAATCCGGGAATCCTAATGACAGCCGGTAAAGTATCTTGTCCTTCGAAGTGCTTGTTTAGATTGACGCCAAAATTCTTCTCGACACTCAAAGTCTGAAGCAAGAAAGCACACATCCGTACTACGCCCTGTTTAGAGGCGTCTGTCTTGTACTCCGTGGCATAGAATAGGATAAGTATGACAAAGTCGTGTGCTCTCTGCGTATCGATCATGAACGATCTAAATCGTTTATTGCATTGGGTAACCTCCCAGAAGAGCATAATGATCTCGGGAGAGAATCTAGTGGTGGTCTGGGTACCGGGGATGTACGAGATATTGGTTTGCATAGGCTGATTTAGTATCCGCGTCATGCCGTCAACGATAAATTGGAAGTCTTGAGGGCGATGTAGCCTTCCGAGGAAGTGGCGGTAGTAGTTCTTCGAGGGGGAGCCGGTGTCAGGCTCGGGTATTGGGTAAAGGAGTACAACGAGCAAAAATTGCAGGGTATAGGTAATGAGAATCTCCTTCGGATCCTTAAACATTAACGTGTTATAAGGGACACGCCAACTTGCTGGGTTGTACTTAAGGGTCTAGTAGAATTAGCCACTGGTTGTTGGATGCTATTGCAGTTCCAAACTTACCGTGTTGAGTAAGGAGCACAGCATAGACAAGACAACCTGCTTGTCCGGGCAAGTGCAGATATACGTCAAAGCCTTAGTCCCCTTAGTCGGGAGTATACTAGGAGACATATACATGCTCTGACTTGTCAGAGTCAAGAGGAGCCGTAGCACCTCGCATCGATTGCTCTCATATTCCTTGGTTGTAGCCACGGCAGTGTTGCAGCCCACTCCGCTTTGCCAAATGGCATAAGTGACCTTTGGTTTTCCATGAGGCTGCTTCGGAACTGTCAGGTCGGAGAAAAACAATAGATCGACAAGGGTGTCTATGAGCTCCTCTGCCAACGGCTTGGCCTCTTCAAACTCGTCGGTGGGCGGCTTCACATCTTCCTGCCCCTCATCAAAAAGTACTTCGTTTGCGATAGCAGATCGTCTCGTTCGTTTCCTTCTGGCACCCCAAAAGAATTTGTCCTCCCATCGTTGCAAGTGGTCTACTTCGTACAGGTAGGGCAGAACCCGGGTCAAGATGCGAATGCAGTTTAAGGCATCGCGTTCGGGTGCGAATTCGGGATCTGGAAAGGAGGGATGATGTCGCAATATAAATAAGCGGGATGTTACGGCGAGGATGAGGGTCTCTAAATTCTCGATCGCTCTGTCGCGAGTTCGGCGGATGTCTGTAGGCGCAAAGAGGCTGAATATGTCCTCAGAGGACTCGGGGAGCTCCCAGAACTAGGAGCAATTAGATAGTGGAAATAATAGTAATAGAAGAGTGTGGCACTAACAGAGGTCCAATAGGGGTCATCAGCAGGTATGTGTCTCTCTTCCGACAGCCTGAAGATGCCCTTCTTGAATACTAGCTTGGAGTCGCTGGCACCCATCGCTATGAAGTCATAACATGTCTACTCTACATCGGGCCACGTAACGGCAAGGGAATAATTATTGGGTTTTGCGTCGTGCAAGTTGATCGAGGATTCACGGCGAAACGTAATTTGGGATAGTGATTTGACCGACGATCTGGTGCGATAGTGAGTGGTGATACCAACTTCAACGGTGCTTGTTCTCCAGGTTTTAGTGTTAAGTTCTAGAATCTTGTCTGGATCAGCGAGGTTGCGGTTGGCGGCGTTGCACTCTGTTAACTTCAAACGTACTGTCTGTCAGTTATCACATTCCCTTATCGGACGAGTATTAGGGTACCAAACTTGGAAATTACAGGGGTTATAGGGGCAGAGGGGTTATCTGATAGGCGGCCATCGGTGATCCAGCACATTTTATGCCGTAAATCGCCCCTCTTGTCAATGGCTACCTGTAGAAAACAGTGAGTGTCGAATACACTTTGCAGTGATTTTTCAATCAGCCAATCATATTCAAATTAACGGGAGGCAGTGTTAAAATGATATTCCCCAAGCTATGTACACCTATCGAAACCTGAATAGACCAAGTTGTCTTCTAATTCCCTTCGTTGGAAATACTAAGGTATCATCAACATAAGGAAATATAAATGAGATATATTTAGGTATAAGTGCGAGTTTCCAACTCTCTTCCCTTTAATCCAGTTGTCGTAATAACCGCAGCTTCTTTATATAGTAATAGGGGGGACTATATGGTGCAGTAATTCAAAATTAACATCATTCATATCATAAGGTGGGTATCCTCATTCATTAGCTGGTTGTTCCACAGCTGTGTCGTCACTTGCCTCTCGGCGTGGATGGGTTCGTTCGTCAGTAGGTGGTGCAAGATGTGCCGGACTGGGCGCCTTTGGCCCCGGGGAAGGAGTCTTTCCAGCGACGTTCTCGCTGCTGCCCACCGCCGTCTCCTCGCTAATCTCTCGAATAGGATGACCGCGCTCTTCGCCACTCGGGGGTGCCAGGAATGCCGGGGCAGGTCTTGTTGGCGCAGTTGGAGTCTGCTCATCAGCCGTATCGCTGTGCACTACTACTCGCTCGAGAGGAGCTACCGTTGGTGTTGTCGATGGTCGCAGCCGCGAATCCGATCTTGCAATCGAAGCAGCAACCTCTCTTATACCCGCGGCGATGAGTTCAGGTCGTTCCCAAGCCAGGAGCCCTGATTTTCCACTGGCTCGGTGTGTGTATAGCACGTTATACTTCGCGTTCGCCCAACTAGGACAGGTATAGCTGTCTTTCGCCTCGTCTTGTGTCATGGTGGCAGTATCTGTCTCCACCTCTGCACCTGCACTCGCTTCCGCACTCCTTTCTACTTCCGCAATTGTGTCTGTACCAGGCTCGTCGCCTAAGAACACTGTGATTCCAACTTTCGGCTTAATAGGGGTCTTCTTCTCCACTGGCTCCGGATGGCGCACGCAATGAGCCCAAAATCTCATAGCAGCCTCGGGACCTGGTAGCCAAGCTAATTCAGTAAAGTTTATCAGCTCCGTTGGCGTAAACTTCTCCTTCCTCTTAGGACTAAGAATACGGAGACTCTTCATCACAAAGACTAAGAGACCTGTCGGGGAGTCGCATAGGGCGTAAGCCAAGGTGTTGGGCTCCCGAAGGCCCAGTTGGTTCAATCCAAACTGGGTAGGTGTCGGAGACTTCTTCGATGGGCGAACATAACCACTGCGTTCAAGAGCCGAGAAATCCTCGCTATGGTAGCCCAGGATAGGGGCGTGAAGTAAACTCGCAATGGACCATTTTGCCCACTCGATTGGCGCTTCCTGAAGTTTGGGCTGCGATAGAGGGGGTGAAATGAGGTGCGCGCCTAGGCAGGAGCTCATATAATAAGTCACCAAATGATTGACGAGATGGAAATCGATTTCAGCCGGTGAAGCAGCACCGGAGCTCGCATTTGTTACTACATAATGCGGATATGAGAGCCGACCCATTAAGGAGTTTAGAATTTCCGCCGTAGATGAGATCACGGGGGTATTATTCGGAAGCGCGTCGCTGAACCCCAGACCGGGCAGAGAAGGCATGACCAAGTGGAAAGGCTGGTTCTTTGCAGCATCTTCCGGGTCCGTGAGTAACTTGATGAGGTGTCCAAAAGAAAGGGTTGAGAAAGGAAAAGGTGGTATTAAAAGAAGGGGTATCGCGTTTGAATGAGAAGAACGAGCGTGGATGAAGTGAATCCTAACAGTTGCTTCAGAAGAGGGCACCGAAAACTCGGTGCGAAACTGAGGTAACTCATTTAACAAGTCCTCTTGTGTTCGCCACGAATATTGCTCAAGCCTACACAACCATTAGCTACGTTACGGCCCTACGTATAAGACAAACTGAAGGATTAAGTGGATTGAGTTTGTGTAAGTGAACCGAATTGGAGGGACTTGAGACGAAGTCTCTAAATTAAGACTTACCAAAAGTCAATGAGTGGTTCTACCCGAGACTTCGGCTCCCACCAGTCCTGGGACTTCGGCTCCGATAACTCATGCTCATGTGGCAGTCTGGTAACTTCAAGCTTTTGTTTGGTGAGATCGAGATATTTCGATGAAACCTGTCGGGCATAAGTAGAGTGTCAGCCACAAACCCTCTTTTGACATAGGACGAGGGATCAGCGGGGTGGCTCACGTGTATCTTGTACGGCTTGACTTCTTCAGCACCGCCAGCGGGAACGGCTTCTCCAACCTCAGAAGCCATTTTCAAGTATTGTAGGTTACCATTGAACAGTGAGTATCACGACAAGAGCAGCACAACATTAGGTGAGGTAACGAAAGACCAGAACAGAAACAGGTAGCGAGAGACGCATGAATTAGTCACCCAACGAAAGAAAAACAAAATTACCTCTTCACATTATCTTCTCCATGCCGCGCCAGCGCACCCGAGAGGAGGACTTGTTTAATTATACTTACGTTTTAAGGGACTTGGGTGGCTTGACCCCATGTGGCTAAAACCTTTGATAGAGCGCGCGAAAACAGGGCAGAAACAGCAGGATGATACTAGCCACGGACCAATCGAGATGGAAGTAGATCCCGAATTCAGACTTCGCAAGGGTCTCTAGGGTCTCGACTCTGCGAGGGAGAGTGGCGGTGCACACGTATACCTCGTGGAGAAGCGGAAATGATCGACTCCGGGATGATACCTATGACCTGCCTCAGTCGGCATGATAGGATCTCCCGTTGAGCCTGACTTCCAAGTTTCGAAAGCTGACTCTTGTATTTATCAGATCGCGAAGTACATTTGCTGTATCACCCGAAACCCGAGCGCGCCGGAGACGAAGAGCTCGTCTATTTTAGGGCCTTAGACCCTTCGCTGTCACGCATTGACGACGGACGCTAGCTTTAAGCTTCCCCATAGCTAATTTCATAGATCCTATTAAGGCTCAATAGAACTCTAGCTGGCGCAATGGTCGCGCAATGAATGATAACCGCTACGAGAATTTCGAACACAGAGGCGTGTGATAGATATTAGTGAGATAAATACTTGAATCTTAGCTTTAGGACATATACGCGTCTAAGAATAGTAACTCAGTGGCAAGGAAAGACTACCAAGTTGGGCTATTTTCCGGGCAAAGTTCATATTGCTACCCATTAAGCGGCACACACCGGTCAGCCGTGGTACGGCATGAATGCTCGGAGATGATCTACCACACAGTAGGATGCCTTGGATGCCTCCGATATTCATCCCTGAAGCTCGCAGTTGTCACATTGTCAATATGTTCCGGTTCTTAAACCCGAATTTGTCAGATTAAGTAAGTAGCGAATTGGTCTCCCGAGAATCGATATAGTACAACGAAGAGTGGAGAGTCGCCTCACTTCATCCCGTTGGTGGCGCAAAGTCCCATGTCAAAGTGGACTTCAGCTCATGCTTTCCTTTCCGACTCATCGTCTTTGCCGTCTGCGAACAACTCCCAAATCCACCTGACCCAGAAGACAGTTTCTATTGTGCCAAATATGCTTAATATAACGAGGACGGCAATCTTGGTATTTCGGCTCATGCCCAACCCTTTAAAGCTAAACTCCATGGGTGGGATTTCGTCCGCGGATTTCGGTGGGTTTTTAGGTGATGACTTTGCTGTGAGCTTATAACAAGAAGTCGAAAAGGCTGAAGTGAGTTTTAAAGTTGATAATCTTGTCGCATGCGAATTAGGTGTAGTTGATGTGTGTGGGAAGACGAGATGTCCTCGACTTACAGCGCCAGCGCTGTTGCGAGCTGTTATCGCTAGGCGAGTTGCTAGCATTTTGAGATAGGTAGAGCTTTAGGCAATGAGTGACAAGTCAAACCGACAGAGATTATTGATTGACCTATACAGCTATATGAAACTCCAGAATTGAAGGGGAAAACGTTGGAAAATATACTACGAAGCTGGAGAAGAGCTCGATATACTGTGCCTGAATTGAGTCATGTTGATTAACGATGGTCGGGGCTTATCTGAGCTTGGCACCGTCGATACGGCGTATATGCAACTCTGATTTGAAGCCGTTGCATTTCACTTGTTAAGACACCGCTCAGGAAATAGAGTAACTTGCTAAGTTAAAGCATAGCGTTTTTTGTGTATGTAAATCTCTACGTACCTGATTTCATTGTAAATCGATTTCACATTCCAATGGCTGGATGTTGGCTTGGGGAACAGAGAGCTAGCTTGTGGAGTGTCTGTACTATATATAAACGACAAAAGCAACTTAATTCTCTAAGCACTAATGGGGTAGTGGTAACCTCGGAGTTTCCCATCTTCTGAAGATACTACTCTGGCCCCGTGTTCGATTCACGGTTAGTGCAAGCTTTGCATACCCATTAGAGATAACTCTATCTTTTTTCGTCCTTTTTAACCTATTTTTAAAAGGTCTTCTTCTCTTTTGCTACGGTGCTTATCTAGGTAGGTATATGAGAGATGTGAGTTAATTGTCAACTCTAATAGCTTCTATAAGAGTTGCTTGAATATTAATTGCCTAAAAGATTTGTACAGTCGTATTGCTCTGTGAAGAAAAGTGAACTCGAAGGTTTGCTCGAGTCCTAATAGGCGTGTCTCGGCCAGCTTCAGCCACTGCCAGCTAAGCTAAGGGATCCACTATCCGTGGGGTTGACCCAAGTAGTGCCGACCGCCGCCATGCGTTGGCCAGTGATGTCTTCAATCTTCAATTTTACAACTGAAATTCCAAGCTTCACAATGAATCCCGCCAACCTCTCATAGCTGTAATTCTACCAATACACATCTTCTGTATTACCTACACCCTTACTAGTCTACTTAACCACGACGTCACTCCAACATGAGCGTTAAGGGCGACAAGATCGAGAAGATCATCTCTCGCTTGCAACAGCGGATCAATGAGGGGCAGTTCTACGAAGCTCAACAGCAAACCCGAGTGGTAGCGGCGCGATATACGAAGTCGGCCAACTGGGACGCTGCCATCGACATCCTCTACAATGTCGCGCAATCACTTCTGAAGGCGGGCCAAGGCGGTAGCGGCGGAGATCTCTGCATGCTACTGGTCGATACCTACAAACAGGCTGAGCTGAAGCCTGATTCCGCCGCGAAGGGCAAACTGCTCACGTGTCTACGGCTATTCGATAGCGACGAGCCTACGCGCAAGAAGTTTATTGGAGAGATGATAGCGTACGCTGCGCCCGCCCATTGAATTAATCACCTATGGAGAGCTATTCGCTGACTATTAATCTATCTAGGTGGTCCTCCAAGTATGGCGAATATCCGGCCGGTGACCCCGAGCTTCACCACGTCGCAGGCTCCCTGTACGCGGAAGAGCACGAACCGTACGACGCAGAGAAACATCTCATTCTGGGCACCAAAGATTCGGCCGAAGTCCTCGCTCGTCTGGAATACGAATGGTTCAAGGAGGACGATGCACACACAGCCGCGCTATACGCCGCCCGAGGCGTCCTGCCGTACCTCCTCACAGGCAACGTCCGAGCAGCCAATGCATGCTACCGACTCTTCACCAGCGCTCTAAGTCAGGACAACCAGAGTCAGCTCGGCATTCAAGACGTCAGTAGCAATAGCGCCGACTTACGAGTTTACCCGAGTATACCTCTCCTCAACTTCTTAGGCCTGCTCCTGCTTGCAATCCAGCGCGCGAGCCCCGACCTATATAAACAGCTGCACAGCAAATATGGTAGCCTTCTTGGGGAGAACGAGGCGTGGCATGAGTCCCTAGAGATGATAGCCGAGATGTACTTCGGCATCCAAAAGCCTCGGCAGAGCAACCCTCTTATGGACATGATGAGTGGTCTACTAGGTGGTGGCGGCGGCGGCGGTGGTTCCGGAAGTGGAGGTGCAAGAAGACCGGCTGTTAAAGCTCCTACATCGATGCCGGCTGCTGAAGGACTGGACTAATGGGATTAGACTCGGTTGTCCCTCTGATTCATATAACAGGTAATGATAGCATGGCTGGGCGATTCTGAATGACCAAAATGTTTACGGTGTTCTTTTTTATTGCGGTCGTGGTTGTTCTTCTGGCTCGTACATCCAGTTGTCTTCGGCTAATGCAGCCACTTTCGCTCTCATGCTGGCTCGGACCGCCTCTAGGACCTCATCTTCTCCGGTTAGTTTGGTGCTTGATTCTTCTTGTGTAGTCCTACCTTCAGGCTGTTCTGGTGTGCGGTGACGGTTTATCTGGTGATCTCTGACAGCCTCTGCCAACCTCTGTCTCTCGCCTATAGAACAGCGTTATCAGCAACCTCGATGTCATAAATACAGTGCGCCTCCAAATTGCGTACGCTCATTCTCCTGGGCCTCGTCCAATGCGCCCCCTTCTTCAGGATCGTCTAGCGGCGGCGTCGGCGGATCGTCGACCTCGAATTCTCCGTTCTTATCGCGGATGACTATTTCTGAGGTGTCGGACAGCACTTCGACGTCGCCAAGGCGTATAGTCTCGGCCGAGGTATTGGAGGACGAGTTCGTGGGCGTCGGACGGCGGGTGAGCTGACTCTGGAAGAGGTTGCGACGCACCCCGACCGTGTTCGTGCGCGCAGTCCTATTAGTACCTGGACGGGCATGTGGCGGAGGGCGGTCGGCCATTGCAGACAGTTGGATGCTTGTCGTCTTCTTCTTTGTGTTTGATGAACGAATGCATGGGTTGTTGTAATAATATTATCGAGGGAGACTCTTCTAGAAAACGACCGAGACGTCTCAATGTTCATATGTTGATGTTGTGATTGTGAAAATTACCTAGGTAACTTCAGGCAGTAGGTACCTGTAGATTCAGGCCCCGCAGCAGGGATTGGACAGTGCGGCTGCTTCCCGATATTGTGGGGTAGGTCCGTGTAAGTGAAGCTTTGCGCCTCGTTACCTGTTACCTCCTATCCAATGCCTAATTTTCTTTCAGCGCCCTTGTCGGGCCATCGATTTTTATGAAAGCCCAACTATATAACTGCAAAGATTTATTTTCTCTTGTATACCGAAACCCAAGTACCATCCACGAGCTTTCTCCACCATGGATACCAACTTTAAGATCCATCCCGTCAACCGATTTGGCGGCGAAAGTGAGGCAGTGAAACGACCCAGGGTAGGTGCCGTTTGGCAACGAAGCTAAGCTAGCTTCGATATATCCTCATCCACCCGTATAATTCCAGAAGGGTTTAATAACTAATATTGTCTGGGTGTAGGAAATAGCTTGCTTTTCTTATGATGATAAACATGAGTTTCATCTAGATGATCGATCTATGCAGTGGTATTATCCTCCTGAACTCGGAGCAGATTTGTCTAAGGGGTTTGAGCAATTCGATAAGCATGATGACTCGAAGGATGAGCATATCGATAGTCTCCTTAAGACAATCATGGCCCACGAAGAAGAAGGAAAGAAAATTGATGCCAATGTTGTCACTTGGCGTGGCATGATGACAAAGGTATGTATAACTTCAATGTGAGGGTCGAATGGGAAACTAAATGATTTACTATAGATCATGGCGGCCCCTTTCGATGATCGAGATGGGTATGTGAGCATGTTCCCGACATATTCAACCACGGAAATCTAACGTGGCGTTTATCTATCAAGCTTCGAAATGAATGCTACCCTTTACCAAGTGCGCCATTCAAACGTGATCTGTGAACTGATATCAGGCTGATTGTTTATTGAAGGACTGCATGTATGCTAAGAGCACCCCTGTTGACTCTATCTGCGAGTGATCTAACACCAACTCAGCTTCATCGAAGAAAACCACACCCATAAGCAGGCCCAGAAATCAGAGCAGCAACGTACGCAACAAGGATGGCGGCAACAGTTCTCGCCAGAGGTTATGACCTATTGGGGTGAACACTATAATTATGATCGATGGGAATATAGCTTACCACATCGCAGGATACAAGTTCGAGACGTTAAGCTGTTTACCACGTCCGTGGGGAGAAATGAGCAGAGACTTCATCGAAAACCGAGACAAGGAGGTCGTCAGCAACAAGGCACAATACTGCTCCGTAGTGCGCACCGGGATTGGTAAAACAACTCTGTGCCTAGGAGGCGAGGTCGACGCTAGTAAGACTACATCGTATAGCAGTTTTGGAAATACTTTGCACTCACATTAGCACTAGTCTGGGACTCCAAGCCTACGCAGAAGGGGGCGCCAATCAACTGGATCGAGCTCAAGACAAGCGTCGAGATACGAGACGACAAGACCATGCAGAACTTCGAGCGCAAGCTTATGAAGTTCTGGATCCAATCCTTCTTATTGGGTGTGCCTAAGATAATCGTCGGTTTCCGCTCACAGCAGGGCATCCTCACGAAGCTGGAAGAAATCCCGACCGCTCAGATACCTGAAACTGCTGCCAAACGAGGAGTTAAAACTTGGAACGCGAACACGTGCATTAACTTCGCCAGCGCGTTCCTCGAATGTAAGTGTCCTCTTGAATAAATTGCCAGCTGTGCATGTGCTGATTTAATACTAGGGTTGAGGAATACCATTGACGATGAAGGCGTCTGGAGAATAAAGAGACGACATCGCTCGGGGATCATTGAAGTCTTCAAGGTCGAAGAGGTTGGCCACGGGAGCATTCTCACGGACGAGTTCATCAACTGGCGCATCAAGCTGAGCCTAAATAGTGGTGATAATGGTAGTACCTGAAATGACTGAACTCTCTATAAGCTCTACCCATGCCAATGTTTCTTTAATCCTGCCCTCTAGAGATGCCATCTATTAAATACCCTAATCCGGAGTTTTATACAATTCTAAACCGCTCTCTATAGCAGTAATTATAGGAATCTTCCATTTTCGTAGGTAGGTTTAAAACCAGTTTATTGGTTCAAGTGGACATACATCTTGCGTCGAATCGGGTCAAACTCGGTTCCGTGCGTCGGGTTCCCTGATGTTCGCTTCTTGTTGACCTCGTAGTCTATGCTATCGAGATCTACCTCGAATGCCATGTGATTAAGGAAGTTGCAAATCTGTTAAAGATGTTAGCGAAACACACAAGTTTAATAGAGGAGCAGATATGTCTTACAGGTTTTCCGTGCCATCGTCCGCCTCCAATCTCAAACCATCCCAAGTGACCACCCAGAGATGTGGTACAGAGTACAGTGTACGGATTCGTTGACGCTTCGGCATACGGGAGAGCCAAGGATGATGCGATGGGGTCGTCTACAGCATTGATGGCCAGCAGTGGGATCCGCACATTTAATAGTGAATCTGAGCTCGACGCATCTCTGTAATAGGCCTCTTCTGTGGGATACCCCCAGGTGGGACATTGGTAAGCTCTGTCGAACTCGTAGAGATACTTCTGACTGAACAGATGCGCCGTGTCTATATTCGTGTACTTGTCGAGTTCCTCCTTATGTCTCATTGATAGGGCTCTCATTGCGTCTGTAGATGAATTAATACGTGAAGTCTGAATACTGTTGTATGATACATACCGCCAAGCACCTTTTGGTACACGTGAAGCCCGATAAAGCTACTCTGCAGCATCTTTGACGATATGTGAAGAGCCCAGGGGTTTGCGACTGCAACTGCTGCCTTTAATGGAGTTGCAGAACCTTCCTCACCCAAATACTACCAAACATGTAAGTATTTAATTCCTAATTTCTTGAGTCTCTGGGCCACTTACGTTCGTCAATATACATGCGCCCAGTGAGAACCCTAGGCCAAACAGTGGCCGGTTAGGGTACGTTTTCTTGAGCCACTTAATGGTCTATTCACACTGATATCAGTGACGATCCGCGATATGGAAGCTTGTACGATGTTACCACCTACCTGTCTAATATCCCAGGTTGCACGGGCATTATATAGCAAGCCCGTAGTAATCTTACTATTGGCACAGCCTCTTGAGATAACAACGCAGGCTTCCCATTTCCCGCTGTCTACTAACGGCGCGATCGCATGTCGCAGGTAGACTTCATGCGAACCTCCGCTAAGTCCGTGGAGCACCACGAGCATGGGCCGGGAATCATCCGAGCCCATCTTCGCGAGCTCATCCTCGCTAAAATATGCCGTCCGCGGCGGCAATGTCTCATCTGCCTCCTCCTTGGCGGAGGGGTCCGTCACGGCGAAGTCCACGACGAAGCTGCCGTTGAACTCGGTGTGGTCTGCCTCGAAGATCCGCCGCTTGTAGTGTAGTGGGGGCGCAGCCTTGGAGGCGGCCGTCCACATTGTCTGCGCGTGCCCGTTAAATATCAGCGGGTTCAGTTGGCACGCCGGCACTGTCGATTTGCATATCTCGAGCAGGTCTGTCGCGCTGCCGTCTTTCTCTTTCAAGCCAAGCGACTTCTGCGAGGTCGTGAAGTCGATCTTGGCTCGTCCGAGCCACTCCATCTTGACCGCTGCTGATAGGTCCTATCGATTTTGTAGGTACTACTCGATTTCAAATGAGGTAGGATATGATTTCAACCCAACCCAGGTCACCAAAGAAGAGGACAAAAATGAAGCGAAGGGTTTTGTACAATTTTAATAGAAAGGAAAAGTCTAGACACAGTACCTTGCTGGATGATATTGAATGTAAGTGACATATCTCTATAAGGAGTCAGCACAGCGCCGTGTGAATAGTACAGTTCCATAATATAGAATTGATATAGGGGGTACGCATTTCTTATTGGCTGCCCTGAGTCGCTCCCCACTTGCCTCGGTTCATGCTGAGTACGCTTTTGGACCCCTATGATGTTATTGAAACGAGGCTTAAGTTTATTATCATGGTAAAATTTCATTTTATTATTGTGTGTACCTAACTTCCTTTGCGGTGGAAATAGATAGGTACCTAGGTAACTTGTCAGAATGACATGTTGCGGAAGAACACCACATTAGGTATGCAGTTACCCGTATACCTATGATGAAGAATACGGCGCAAGCCTAATCGTGTTGTACGGCTGGGTAGATGCATTTCCTACGACGCCATTTTGATGCGCGCCGAAGCTAGAAAATACCTAGTCCTTCACTTCCTGGGAGGTAGCTGGCATTTGGGTCGTCATAATCTAAGGTGTTCGCATAGAACCGACTAATCATAAGTCTTGATATAAATCTTCTTTACTAGGCATATTTATCTGCTGTATTATCAATTCAATGCCGACTGAAACAGGAGAGGTCTCCATGTACGATTGGACAAGGAGCTTTGCTTGATAGAGAACTGAGCTGAATGGCGTGCCTTACTAGTCGGGCGCAAGATATTGGTATGGCATCGCAGCTACAGGTGGCTATTCGAGACGCGTATGGTATCTGAGCAAAACAAACGAATAAGTGAGTCTTATGTAACGTATTAATTGCTATTTCTCTTTCCTCTTTGCTTGAGTCTTTGGGCATGGAAATTGAGCCAAGCCTGAAGCGGCGTGACGGTTCCGCTAGGATGGATCTTGCTGATTACATAATATACACTACTCCCCACGTGGGCTAGTCCCAGCAAGGGCAGGGGTTTTCAGTACTAGTCAATAAATTCACGTGATAGAACTATCAGAACCAACGACGTCGCGGGTGCGCGATAGAGCTGATCTACGCTACGACCTTAACTTTGATAATAAATCCGAACGCCGGTGACCGGAATAGCGACCATATCGGACGAACGTTTGCATTGCTGTCGATCGATGGGGGATGGGTATGGTCGGTACGCCTCATAAAGCGATGAAATTATGACATATCGCGGCTCTATGCCCCATGGCCACGGCCCGGGGTTCAATGGCCAGCAACCTCAATATCCCCAGGCCGTGAACGTGAACGCGAACGCGAATAACGCCATGGGCGTAAATAACGGCTATGACGCCTGGGGGAACCCCCAGTTCCAACAATACCAAAACCCTGCTTTCACCGCGATACCGTATCCTCAACACATGCAGCCTCAGCATCAACCTCAACACCACCAACACCCGCATAATACTACTCAACAGATTCAGCCGCAGCAGCAGAACCCGAACTACCAATTCCAATCCTACGATCCCTCCTTCGATCAGCGGCCTCACCAAACCATGCCGCATAATAATATGAACGTGGCGGGCCATATGATGCATACTATGCAGCAGCCCGCCCAGCAACCCGTTCATCAACACCAATATGTCCAACAACCCGACTGGCAACACATGCCACCACCCATGCCTCTCCCGTCGCCCTCCTACCAAGCCCATCAAGCTATGCCGTCGCAAGTAACGCCGCCGATTACCCCCCAGATGATGCCACAACCGCAGTATCAATACCAACAGAACCAACATCAACGCTCGATGCCGCAACACGCCAATTCACCTAGCGCCTCCCAGTCGCCCCAGTTGCCACCGCAATTTTTATCGAATTCCAATAATAGACATGTTAGCACGGGGATGCGAATGGAAAACGCTAGCCGCGTATCCGCGAGTCCCCGCTTGACTTCGCAGGGCATTGCGAGAAGCCCGAGCATAGGTTCTGCTAGGTCCCCGGCTCCCACACCCGGGCTCTTACCACACCATGCCGATACGAACTCTCTTTTGATATGCCTAGCGGAGGAGTTTTTCTCCAAGGCGCGAACTGCATCACTATCCATGTGGGATAATGTCGACGCCCAGAGCTTGCATGAATATCAGAAACTCGTCGCAACAGGATTAGGTTGCCTCGAGGTTGTTTTAGATAATACCAAACTGGCTCCACGGCTGGAAGCCAAAGTACGATTTCGATATGCTAGCATATTGTGTGCAGAAACGGATAATGTAATGGAGGCCGAGACGGCCCTAACCAAGGGTATTACATTGTGTGAAAGAGTAATAACGCCTAGCCCACCAACTACTGACGCTGTACTGACTGATGAATTAGAATCGATTTGACGACTTAAAGTATGCCATGCATTTTCTTCAGATAAAGCTACTATTTTCTCAACAGAAGGTAAAAGCGGCTATGATTGCGGTGGACGGCCGGATACGAGATGCGGAAGTGTAGGTTTTTGATCTTTCATGGCTTGACGATTCGTACACCATCCTAACATGAAAACAGAATGAAACATCACCACTGGGTATACGCCTTTCGCTTCTTGAAAACTTCCATGTACCTTCAGTCCGCAAATCCGTCAGAAACCCACGCGCTCGAGAATTTAAAAGCCATCACAAACCTGGCTAGTCAGAGAGATGACCGTGCTGTCTTCGTGGTCGCCTCCCTATTAGAGGGTCTGAGTCTACTCAAGACTATGAAAGATGATGCCATAGTCCGTATACAGGCCTGTATTGCCCAGGCTTTGAAGTATCAACTTGACAAGTCGATCCATATTCCGCAACTCGACGCCTTAGCACTCATGCTAGACCTTGCCTGTAGCCTACACCAAAAGTCAGTCCAGACCATCATGCAGAAATTACAGGAGCTCCAAGATCACATGGACGCTTGTATTGCGGACAAGTCATGGCACCATGTAGAGACAGAACTCCTCCTTCCAATAAAAAAGAGCAGCAATACACTGGTAATCAGCCAAGACACGGCTGCTATACTACGACCTGGGTCCGACAATGACCCCTGTGATTACCTTACCATGTCATTTTGGAGCAAGATTGAGGCATTCACCGTGACGTAAGTGACTTTGATTATACATATCCTTCCTCCAGCTAACAACAGATTCAGATACACGTATAGTGGGCTCGCGCTTTTGTATCGTACGCCACGCAACGACAAGAGGATATTCAAGCTTTGGGAAGAGGCTATAGGCCAAATACGCAAAGGTAATGTAGCCTAAACTACAAGCAAGTTACAATTTCTAATGTGTTTTCATAGCCGGTCCTAGGCTGCGTGGAGAGCCGCATTCTCTCGTGGACGTCATTGCGACGGCCGACTCACAAAGGGAATGGATGTGTTACCTCTATATCCTTCAAGGTCTACACCTCTCAACTTACACCCGATGGCCTGAAGTCAAGAATTGCTTGGCTAATTTAGAGGAAATGGTCAAACCTCCTGTTGGGAACATCGTCGTGTTATACTCGAAATATCTCTTAGGGGTATACCACCAAGGAACTGGGGATTTGAGAATGGCCAACTTGATATTCAGCCACCAGATATTTAGTCTCGACAATGAGGAGAATGGCAGAAATGGGAGCCGAAAAGTGGCCGAGCTTGATGTGTCGCTGTTAGCAACTTTCAACCGAATATGGATCATGCAACACCCGGATTATCGAGACGACCGGTTGACGCTTGAGCTCCTGGAGCAACTCCGTCCGCTCTGTGCCGATCATCATAACATGGAGATCCGTACAGCGTATAACCTGGTCCTAGCAGCGGTACAGACGAGCCCGCCAATCCCGATGACGGCGGTCAAGATGCACATCTCGACGGCTCTTAGCAACGCACAGTTCCTAGGCAATGTACAGACGTTATCTATCGCACTCAACCTCATGCGGGCCAAGCTATTCCAGGATATTGTGGGCGATCAGGCGCTGAAGAGCGCGAAGGCGGCTTCGAATCAGGCAAAGAGGAGCGGAAACACTCTATGGATGAGTGTCGCGGACGGAATGCTTGCGCAGAGCTACGATGTTCAAGGACAGAGCCTGGACGCGCAGAAGGCGTGGGAAGATGCGACGCAATATGCACGTCAGGCGGTCGATATGATGAAGAATGAGGGTACCGATTGAAGATGGTGTGGCGACGGGGGCAGTAAATCCGGGTCTATCGATGGTAAGGCGTTATGTATAATACCATGGCATTGCATTGTAGGATCATGTATTGGCTAGGCGGCGGTTATCGAGGTGTCGGGCGTCATTTTGTTAGGGTCACAAGGGATGAGCACCGGCGATTCTCGTTGGCCATCCCGGGAAAGGTCAACAATATACCCCCTCCTCGCCGTTGTTTTTAATAGGTTACGAGGACACCTTTTGACAAATCCGCTTTCCCTCCCCGAAGCTCCAAAGCTGCGCACAACATGATGCACGATCGCACGGGAGTGAGAAGCAGTGAGCCGGACAAGAGTTATGACCGGGTTCAACGTTACTCAGCATGACAAGAGCCGCTACTCGAAGCCTATGCCGACGGATCGAAGCTCGAGGGCTTCCGAGAGGGCAATTTCCTTCTCAACTTGGCATACAGTTCGGGCTCACTCACCTTTGGCTCACCGGCGCAGCAGTCGGAGACCTCGTATTAGGCTAGCACACATGCAACACATGCAACACAGCTTATACAAGCTTATACAAAGCTTATATATGAATGTATGACCATTGGGAACAATGCACCGATCCCGCTTATTGTACACCTACCTACCTACCTACCTACCTGACCTACGCAGTAGGTAGAGGCTCTCTCTCCCATCATCAGCCACCCTGCCCTGTCACCCTCCGTCCTTTCGATCTTTTAGAAGGGGGTCTAGACCTTACTGTTTAGAGCCGCGATCGAAGGGAAAGGGGAGGAGTAGAAAACAAAGCAACGGGCTTAGATCCAGATTCCGAACCTGCCTCATTAGGAACGTAGCCTAGGCTATCCAGGGTGGCCTAAAGCAAGGCGTGAAGCCTCGGCCGCGGCGCCCAGCCCATTAGCAAGCAATAACAAAATGAAGGGGCTCCTATATTGCCAACCAACCGCTCGGCGTCAATGTTACACACACGCGAATATGTAATGAGATTTCAATGTATACCTACAGGCTACAGCGAGACAGGGCAGGTCTTGGGTTCTCGGTCTCGGAACGCTATCCGAAAAAAACGAGCGCACTATGAGATAGGTTACGAGGGCGAAAAGATGTTTGTTTTTCTTTTCTTTTTTTTCTTTCTCACGGTTCGGCGGGCGGACCCGGCCACGGCTTTTGGCCGTAGCGGCGACCTAGGGATTTTCCAGTTATTGCTTTATTCCGACTCCCAACGGCCGAAAGCGAAGCTGAGTCGAGTTATCGATCATCGAGTATCTAGTTTGAAGCCCGAAGCAAGTTATACCTAGCTTCCCAGCTACCTACCTAGCCACAGTAACTTAGCGGGATGACGACGACCCTGTGTCGGTTACGGTTACATGGGGCGTTTCGGGGTGTACCTACTCCACGGTATTATCGATATTTGTATGCGCGGGTGTGGTATACAATGTAATGCAATCGTACATGCGTCGCTGCATACCACATGGCCCGTTTCTTGTTCTCGAATAAACAGTACCCTTATTCAATAAACATCCCGCGCGCCCGCAATCCCCAAAAACCCACCCGCTCCGCCGGCTCGAAGTCCCGCGTGTGTATCAGGTAATCAAGATGTAATCAAAACAGCCACAGCAGGACTAGACACATCATGTAGCGAGTTATTGTATTTTCGTACACACACTATAACACACATCTACCTAACCTAATATACATTAGTAGGCACACACACACACAGACAACGGCCCAAAAGTGCCAACCAGTCCCCTGGGTCTCCGCGGTGCAACCCTCCCGTTCTTTATTCCCTTATGCGTGTTAATTACCCACGGATTATTTTCGTTTTCGTCTTAGCCTCTTCCCTGTCTCCCCCAATCCACCCCATCCAACCCACACACACAAACATACCCTCCTCTTCGGATTCGTTTACCTATTATCTATTTTGTTTATTAATTATTTTTCTGGGGACCGGTAGTGGTTTGGTGGGGGGGAGTGAAAGAAGAGACGAACACGACAAGACAGGACAAGGTAGTAGTACCTAGTAGTAGGGGAGGGAAGAGGGAGGGGTTCTCTCGGCGAGATACAATGCGGCGGCGCTACTTACGTTGCAGTAACGATTTTCCACCAATACGTAAGCCCGGTATGTCAGTAGGTAGTTTTTTTCTTCCATGTTCATGACTACCTACACCTACATAGTACACTACGCTATGCTGTGCCGGGAATGGGGATCGTCCATCGTCAGCATCATCAGCATCAGCATCATGCCAACCTACACCCACCCACACACAGTCACACATGCTCCGCTCCCTTGCGATTGGGAATGGGACGAGAAATTGAGAAACCAAGATCCGACGCGACCTGGAGCAAGGCAAGCTAACGGAGTTAAGCTCGATCGTCGTAGTGGTGTGATGGGGGCACGTATTTTCGTATGGTAAGGTAATTGTACAATAACATGTGGCTGGCTAGCTAGCCCATCCATCCATCGTCGATTATACTTATCTGGGTATCTGTATCGCGATGAAAGTATGACATATTGAAAAGGTGAGAGAGATACAGATGTATGCATGTATTTGTCTCACCTTCGCCTTACCTTGCCTTGCCTTGCTTTGCCTTACATTGCCGCAAGTCTACCTCAAGGTGAGAGCCATAAGCGGCCCAGACCCAACAACAACAAAACAAAATGGCGGAAGGAAGCTCGTAAAGGTGAGCATGGCCCAGGCGAAGGGTCTCGCAAACCTATGCTTCTTTTCGTTGTTTCTCCTCATCTGCCGTATGGGGCGTAATGGGCGCGTGTGTGTCATGCATATGGCGTGGCTGTTGCGAGACATGTATTGGCCCGACCGACGTAGGTTCAGGTATTAGTTTAGGTAGGATAAGATAGGTTAGGTGGTTAGCTGACAGCAGCATAATCGTGCAACGTGGTTTCGGCTGCAGTCAGCGACAGTAGGGTAGGTAAACTAGACGCCCACCCACACTTCATGTACATAAGTCCCGTTCGTACATGAATGCCAACGTGGGAGCCTGGCCGGCTCCATTATGTTGCCCTTCTTCCCTGAATTCCCGCCATGTATGTACATACATGCCCATCTACCTATCTAACCTACCAGGCTCTGACGTGCTACCGCCGAACCCCGTCAAAAGAGACCCCTTTTTGTACGTTTGCGTACCTCCGAGTGGAATAGTGGGATATAATATTCCACACCCCCCAGTTTCGGTCCATGTTGCTGGTCTAACTGGACGGAGGTACCGGGCGGATATGGAGCTACTTTCGGATTGTTACCCGCAAACTGCAAAGTTCACCATGGCAGTTGAGAGAGAATTTGGGGGTTAGGTAAATGTAACAAGCAAAAAGGAAAAAAAAAGAGGTATCGTGATGGTTAGCCGAGGATGTAAGAGAGAGTGTGTGTGAGAGAAAGAGAAGAGCGAGGGTATCTCGTGATAGACAACAATAAGGGGTGGGTTTCTTCCAGATCAAGACGTGCAGATGCGGCGCCGTTGTCGTGTCGTGATTTTTTTTTCTTCCGCGTGGCCATCTAAGCGTAATATGATCTGATGGCGGCAATCTAGGTAATCAACAGTAGAGGGACTCAGCCTACAGCCTACCTTACAGCATCCCCATCTTATACGACCGTTACACAGAGCGCGGCCCTACTTCGCTCTTTGAGACGTTATTAGGGCTTGTGCAACGATCAAGACTGCAGGGTTCATAATCATCCGCCAACGTGACTTTCGCCCAGTTTGTATAGTTTAGAGTAACACAACCAACTCGTCATTAGACTAAGAGACACACGAAGGATTCTGCGAGGTCAAGGAGAGGGTGTCCGTTATTGCCGTAGGGCGGACTTGTTTACTTTGTTGGTTCAATATGTCGTAAACCGCGAGGGAGGCTGGCTTCGTCCGAGGCAGCCCCCCGCGGCAGTCGACATTCTCCTATTCTCCTATTCGCCTCTAGCTACGCTTCTTTGCCTCCCCTTCCGCCCCCTTTCGTAGGTATGCAGTGTTAGGGTACAGATTGACTCCAAAAAATGTGGTGAAGAAATAGGGGTAAAGTACAGGGTATTGTAAAAAATAAAAACATAAAACATAAAACCGGGTTTTGAGCAGCCGACTGTGAAGCCGATGCATGGTATAAAACACAAAGCGCTGATGAGACAAAAACAAACAGTTAGACCACCCAATGCAAAACCAGGATATCTAATAAACCACCCCCCGTTGCCTGCCCTTGCAAATGCTTCGAGGCCGCCGCAAAAGGAAATAAAATATAATAAAACAAAACACAAGATTCGAAGGCAAAAGAAGCCGGCCGAGGTGTTCAGGCCAAAAGAAAAAGCGGAGTGCGTAATCATTAGATCTGTATCGTTGATCATCGTTCCAAGGTATGTAGAGCTGGGTATCGTATAATTCAGGGATGATTTTGATGTCTATCCAAACTCGAAGATACGTCCATCGTGGGCGCTGACTGTCCGATTTCGTAGTTCGTGCTGAATTTGAAGTACGCCATCGGTTAAGTTTCGGATTCGTCGTAGATGCACGTGGTTTTCGTTCATCCATTGAGCATATCGTCGCTGTTGAATGCTTTCGACGCTCGATTACTCGTATGCAGCACTGACGTAGGTGCAAGCCACCTAGGCATGCGAGCCAGTGTTAACCCTTCCGACCCTCGAGGTGGCGTAGGATGAGAGCGAGGTTGGCACATTCGCGTATGCGGCCCCAGATCTAAGTAGATGTGTGAGTATTTCGTTCGTCGATATTGTGTTCCCAACAGATTCGCAGCAGTAGCGAAACTGAAGTAGCCGTAGTTGACTACCTAGATAGGGTTAGAGACTTACTCAGTTGTTCGCCATGGAGGGGTAAGGATATCACGAGGCAAGTCACGAGGCAAGTCGCGATGTTGCCAGACCGGCAAGGCACCGTTCGTGGCCTTGTTCATCTCAGGGGCCGACATCATCGGAGGTGGACGGCTCGTTGGAGGCGGTGGGTGTCGTGGATAGTCATCGTACGAGTACCTCGCCCTCTTGTTAGAAAGCCCCGGGATTAACTCGGGAGACGGATGGCTCCTCGTGTTGGTTCGCGGCGAGACCGGTGTGCTCGAGGCACTTCTCGGTCTTCCGAAATCCGGCATGGGGTGGTGTCCATATTGCCTAGGTATTTCATGCTCGGCCGGCGATGATATCGGGGAGGTGTTGTGACCTCCGCGAGGGCTGGTCGAGAGTTAGTATACATAGGAAAATAAATACAACATCGACGACAGGAAATCTTACGCATTCTTGAACTTGCAGACCCTGCCGAACTTCTCGCACTGCACGCATCGTGGGTAATCGGGGTCACACTTGATTTTCTTCTCCCGGCACGTGAGACAAGCTATCGCAAGCCGCTTCCTCGGTTTTCCAGCCTTCGTCACGCCCCAATGGGCATTAACTTGCTCCCCATCGATAACCGTCTTGCAGTGAGTTCCATCATCGTAGAAATAGCACATTCCCTCTCCCGGGACCTCAGCCTGCTTCACGAATCGAGGCAGAAAGTGGGTGCCCGTCCAGATCTTGGGTCCTAGTCCATCCTTCACAGGTGCCCCTTCCGGCGTAACTATGCTCGACAGAGTCGGCGAGCGATTCGGCGGCTCCATGTGCACTCGGTCTTCCTTCTTCCACACCGGGCTCCGTTCATAAGGGTTGAATCTCCCTTGAGGGTTAAACCGCCCTTGGTTCAACGGAGGAAGAGGCATGCGTTCAGCAGCCTGCCTGTAAGGTGAGGTTGGCGGCCGAGACTCAAATACATACTCCCGCCTTGAATCCGGTTGGCTTATGGGAGGCCATCTTGCACTTGGAGCAGGCTCGCTTCGTGCTACATGGCTTGGTTGCTCGACATCGTTTGTCGGAGATCTTAGTGGTCCAGGAAATTGGGAAGTAACCGGCGGGGGAAGTGTAGGCCGCTCCGACTCCAGCATCGACTCGTATAGACTCCGGGGTTGACTCAAACGCGGGGAGACGTTTGGAAAATAGGACGAGCTTCTCGAGTGTGGTCGATCCAAGGGTGAGTGCGCACCATGAAGAGGACTTACTCGGTCTAGTTGATCCAGGAGTACTCGATCCTGGCTATGCGGAGGAGGTCCGAATAAGCTACTCAACGGGGGAAGCTGTTGTCGAGGTGCACCGTTAGGGTTTTCCCTTCGATCTTGGCCTTCTAACATTTCGGGTTTCGTGCTCGGATCATAGCTAGACATGGGAGGGGAGATAGGCATCATAGGAGGAGTCCAAGTCGATTCTCCAGATATCCTTGGAGTACGGGCTGACGAGGTCGGGCTCACCAGACCGGGAGGTGTATCAGGGGTAGTTGACGGACGATGAAGTTCTAGTCTTGCTTGAATACCCATTGAGATCGATTCTTTATGGCTTATAGCATATCAAATTAGAGTTGTGTTCGAGTTGGATAGTTGTTTGGAAGTTTCCAGTTAGGACTCAAGGGATCCGAGAAGAAACAGCTAGGTAGGAATATACGCTGAGTTAAGCTGCGTTTTAGGTATCTGCCGGGTAAAGGTCCTTTGGCGGCGCAGCTAACAAGCACATACACACACCCTCCAAGCTGTACGTCTTTCGAGCCGAATCGCTGAGAGTGGCCAGAACCCCGGATAATTGGCTGATGGGATTCTGTGTTTCTGGTCCAAGTTCAAACCGTTCCCTCGGCCGTTTACGAAATGACTGAGAAACTCTCGATTAAGAAAAATAAGTCTACGTGTTGGAAGCCCCGTTGCAAGGCGGCGAATAATGTCAGATCTATAAGCTGACAAGAGGCAAAGACGAAGAGGGTCTCGAATCGTGTGATGATCAGAAGTAGCAAATGTACGGTGTATGAGTATTCTCGTAAGTCGAATAGCCTCTCGAGTGCCGTCAATATAACCCGGGAGGATGTACAGATCAAGAAAGTAACCTGACGGTGCTGGTGGGAAAATATGATTCGAGGAGAAAGGGATATAGTCAGAAGATAGGATGGGGGAAACGAGGTAAAGTGTATCTCGTAATTAGTATCACGCAAATGAGAACGGATTCGTTGTTACTGATTCCGGGGTTCAACGAGATCAGGACGAGATTCGAAGCGGCCAGTGACGAAGCCTAGACTAGACTCCAGATCCGCATGGGCTAACCGGTATGTATAACGAGTACGAGAGAAGATCGGTTACCGTTACCCTGGTCACATTTGACGGTCTAAGACGGGCTCAATGGCTTGACGGCGGGCGCTTTCCACATTCTGATGGATATCGGCTCCGACGGCATGGCGTTGGTAAGGGTTCTTGACTACGCCTGACTACGCTTGACCACGGGAAGCACGTACCTACTTGGCTACGCAAGCCCACAGACAAGGAAGTCTAGTGCGAGTAGTACGCGAAACGGCCGAGTATACTACTCCAGGCCTATACGGAGGTACATATGCTCATGTCCGCGTTTGGTGTCTAGCGTCTGGGGCCCTGTGGCCCCGTGTGTGGCCCTGGGGCCTGGGGCCTGGCGGCTCGGGTAGAGAAGTAGGGAGGTACATACTACGTAGTATGTACTATGGTACTCGGTAAGTGGAAGTAAGGTAAGGTGTGTGAGAGGTGTGAGGTCAGGGACTTGGGACTGAGAGATCTTGGGGACTCTAGGGGACCTACATAGTATGTACGTACAACAGGGGACTAAAGATATTACGGGGGTTTGGGCCGATAAGCTAGGCCAGACGTGTGCGAAGGGAGATGGGCATCATAGATCATAAGGCGAGCCCATTGCATAGGGACTTGCACGACTTGCATAGTATGGCATGTGGAAGCCTTGGCGGGATGGGAGAGTCCGAGTACTGACGGAGATATGTGTCTGCCTACTACATAATTTGTATGCCGTATGTAGTTGTTTCGGTACAATAGCTTCGGTACCTTTGCCCAGGTGGTTCTGGGGTTGGTGTCTTGGTGTTCGATGGCCCATGGTCGATGCATGGATTTTGTGGGTTACGTTGGGTTATGGATTGTAGGAAGAGAAGCATGATGTCGATTTCCATGTGGGCCGGTACTTTTTAGTCGGACGGAGCTGATCTACAAAAGCAGGCAAGGCAAGTACCCCCGTAGTGCAGCCCGTGTAAGCGGTACACCAGGCACTCCACCTAAGTACAATGTACCGAAATACAAGGATATATACCCAGGTACTTACAAAACCCACCCTTTGATTTACCGAAGTTGCGCGTTTGTCAACCTATCAGCAGAGATGCATGCTTGTGAAACGTGCTATAATGTATATGGGGTAATTAGGAAGCGTAGGCGAGGGGGAGCGTACCATAATTGTACCGCAGTGCGGAATCGAATCCCAAGAGGAGTCCATTCTCATGCCTTGAGGGATCAGGTGATGCTACCAAACTATGTACGTTACGCGTTCTAGAAACAATTAAAGGGTCAAAGGGGCTTTAACGTTGGCACCTTTAGCAAATGAGCACCACGAAGAGGGAGACAGAGAAAGATGTTTGGATGTTTGGCAATTTACATAGTGCGGCGCTCAAAGTTGCGCCAGCAAATCACGTTAGCCATGCGATCCTATAGGAAGCGCCCGTCTCTGATGGCTCGGTATTAGGCGCTGATCGGCTGTTACCACAGCAGTAATATATACGCTGAATACATCATATTATATATTTCAGTAGATCGAGAGCCAAGATAGCGTATATAGTAAGTCGTAGTGGTAAGTTATTAAGTTGGAGGGAAAGAGTAGGTTCCAGACCGGCGTACGTAGGGAACGGCTGATACATGATGTAGCAAGCAATTTGTACCAGCAGGGCTAACTTCTTAAGATAGTATACTACTCTATCGCTAACTATTAGTTAGATGACGGCTAATTGGTAACAGAGGGAGCTCGTGCGCCGGCACGTAGCACTCTAGCGCGATTCCAGTGGTCTGGGTGCACTAGCCTCTAGTCGAAGGGGTCGAAGGGACAGGCAGTTGAGTAGCGTTCGCGTATTTGGCCGTTTGACAACCTATGATCTCTGGGTACTTACCTAGGTATGGTAGCTTAGTATCGGCTTCGTCTACCGCGAAGGGGAAAACCCCATCGTCACTAGGAAAGCATCGCGAGGGCTGCATGGACCTTTTGCAGACGGGACGCCTGCAGCCGCGCACTAAGGCTCGAATGAGGCTAATGTGGAAAGGTTATTAACGACTAGAGTCGAGAACTCCAGAGATTCGGGCTCCTCTTAAGAACGCTAGCTATCCCAAGAGTTTCTAAGTTTCGGAGGCTAAGCTGTTTAGCTTGCACCTTTGCGAATTCTTGAATTAGATCTCATACGATCAGCAACGAAAGGAGCCGACAAATCTTGGATAACAACCCTTTTGCTAGACCAACTTGGGAAACTCAGTAGGCGACATACCTACTACTATGTATGTAATGCTTTACTAACACCCTAACGCCGTCATTTCCCCACCGGTTTCCACATCGTCGACGCCTCTTCTCGCGACATTTTCGTTCGGAGAGAGCGACGACAGCCGAAGACGACATTTCATGTGAGTTACCTGCCTAGGTGCCTAGGTATGTATTGATAATGTTATCGGCCGAGTGGGAGGAGCCGCTCATATCGGGTATTACCTATCCATCAACTTTACCTCAAATCTAGCTGGCTCGGCCCTTGTACCTTAGTGGCTTATTACTTCTTAGCTCTCACGGTCTATGGAACCCAAGCTTAAGAGTCTGGGCAAGATACATACCTCTTACTTACACAGACGTACATACATATACATCATAATAATAACATAAACCAATAACTAACTCACAACTATGTATCCCACGTCCCTTTGAGACCCCGAGCCCGCACTCGCTAATATCTTCCTCGTAGGGAATGGGCTGATGGAGCTAGAAAGGGAAAGGAAGCTGGCCTTTTGCTTCAGCCCCGCCACACATGTGATTAAAAGCGCTGCAGAAGGGGGCGGATGGCGGATGGCGTTGGCTTTTGCTTTTTGGCTTTTACCTCGCCTGTCAAACTTGTCGCGCCACTTTTTGGCGTTAGATTACTAGCCAGCCGTTTTTACATATTTCTCCTACCTACCAGCTTGCCAACTCCCACCACGGATATTTGACCATGACATTACATGACGTGACGTTGAGAGTTTGTAGCTCGGCGGTATTCGTAGAGATGATCGAACATTACCGGCAGCCAATCCGGCCGATGAGATCGGGGCCATCATAAAGTCAGGTAAGAAAACAAAAGCCGACGACATGTGGAGAGACAGTACCCCTCCACCAGTTGCGTAATGCGTAATGGCAGGATGGCATAGGCTTGGCTAGGTGTTTCTTGACGGAGAGAGGCTGCCCAAGTGCTACCGGCAATTGTTATCTATCACCGGCAGCTAACTTGCAGACTAAAATTATCATGCAAGGGTAGGTATCCATCCAACTCCTGAAGACTCGCAAGCTTATGGCAATCAAGCACGACGCTGTGGCGTTTCTGATCAAGTAGATGGGGTTGCAGTGCGTAGCATGACGGATCCGAAGCCTCGTAAATCAGCCCAACTTACTGTTCAGCGCTTGCCATCGTCCAAACTCGCGAGGTCTGCGCTGCATCTGCGAGTGGAAATTTGACGGAATAAAGTAAACAGGCCATATCGTGTTTGTTACCAACCACCGTCTTCGGCCTATCCCGAAAGGGGGCAAAACCTTAGCTGCTGGTTCAGGTGAACTAGCCGTCCGATGTCCTTACGTCTTTCGGGATTTGGAAAATAAACATCTACGCCGACCTATCTCTTTGAGTGTAGCCTCTTATGTCGTGTCCCCTCGATATCCACCAGACTATACAGACTCGTAATTAGATTGACCTAACCCGGGCGGCTAGGCTAATACAGTTATGGAGATAACGGGTGCTTCTCATAGGCACGGGCACGATATCCGTGTAACCAGCCGGCCGTCAAGAGGGTCTTGCGCTGTGGTCCATCGCGATGCCGGCAACCTTGTGGTACTCGGCAGGACAAGGGGGCAAAGCGAGAAGGTTTCAAGAGAATTTCTCCCCGGTCGTCTGAGGATGGGTACTTACATGCTGCTGTCGTTTCTCCGATGTACTAGAAGCCAAGATAAGAAGCCAGACAAGCCACGTGCCCGCCTGTGTAGTTACAGCCTCAGATCGTTGAGCCAAGTTTGTGTCAGCTCAGGCGTAGAAGGTCCAAGGTCTCATAGAAGGTTGAGCGCCATCTTGGTGATCTACCCGGCCGAAGATTAAGCCACGTCTCAGCATCCCGTGCACCTCCTTTTACTGCGTCATCCCAGGTAAAACAAGGCACGTACAGATTAGCGAAATGATATTCGTGGCTCAGTAATCCTCAATGCCGAACAGTGCTGGACCTTGGCTGGTCTAGCGCATGCACAATATGATCGACGCCACCCGGACGTAAGGGCTACTGCTTCCTGCCAGTGAGAGACCAATGCTCATGTAGCAGAAAACGCCAGTAGGGAGGACGAATCATCGAAGCAAGCTTAATTCAGTTAGCCGCCATGTTCCTTGTGCTTCCCGTCTCATATAAAAAGCGCACGGCTTCTCATGTCATGCATTGTTCTTGTAAGAAGCCCGGGCTTCTATGTAGGGAGAGTCCGGCCGCGCACGAGACACACGACCACCGAAAATTGCGGCTCAAAAAAAAAATTGACCATCCGTAGCAAACATGGGTCCTCTGATCGCCACATTCTTTATGCCCGGTGTAAAGAGTGCCGAGGGGACGCCTCTCAGTGAGCCGTTATCCCCATGAGTTCATGAATGACTAATAAGCCGATCATTTCGGAGAAGGGGTAGTTAAGGTATCGTACGCAATCCTTCCGCAGGGTCTCCCAGTCGCAAAGCCTTGGGCTGAAAATGGCGCGCATTGGCGCTAAGATTTAGAAGATAATGCGAGCTATTGCCTTGTAGGTACCGTTGATACCTGGCCAGAGCCAGAGCTAGAGCTGCTATGTAGAGCTAGCAGAGAGATACTTAAACAATTAAAAGGGGGTTTGTCGGCACTTGCTACAATGGTTCCCTATGATCGGTCCGTGCTCCGTTGCCCTTTGGGATCTCGCTGCCGTCGCACAGACGCTAACAAGTGCGTAGATGATGAGCGAGATAGGCCAAGATGGGGAAAATACAAGAGTAGATAGAATACCAAAATGCTGATGCCTGGCGAGCCCTAGCTAGGTAGGTGCTCAGTAGAGTATCTGGTTAGCAGCGGTTTCTCTTGGGTAGCCTGTAGCCTGTAGCCTGGGCTTTCGGCTGGGCGAACTGGCCATCCTTCGCTGCGCTGTCTACATTGGAGGTTTGTGTGTATGTACTCGTGACGTTCGTAATAAAATCCACCTGTTAAGAACTGAGGATCGGCTGTTGGACAGGGCCATGTGGCTGGGTCGCACTCAGCTCAGCTCCTTCGCGGCTGCAGATGCTTGCCGAGCGGCACCCTGTGCCCCGTGCGTCAATGTACTGTCCAAGTATCCGATACCCTAGCCGATACTACCCAGGTACCTGTCACTAGCAAAATAAACGCCAATGCGAAAGTTCCCACTGTCGGTACCGAACCTTAGTCTGTACTTTTGTTCTTTGGCATATCTCTTTCCGTGTATTTTGTGTCTCAAGCTTACAAGTCTCAATAATAAGAGGTTTATCTTCTTTTACATAATGTGATGATTTATAAGTTTCGGTTTGGGATTGAGCTGAAGCTCGTGAGAGATACACTACTAGGAGGTACGTATGTCGTCTGAGGCTATCAGTTTAATTTACTACTGTAGATCGCATCTCAGATACCGAGGTCACAGCCCGAATTTCGTTGTATTCTATGTTTGGTGTTTGTTCGGTTCGGTTATGGAATACTGCCGAAATAACAAGGGACCGGCTGTATCTGTTTATTGTCTACATGTAAGGGGAGTCGATGTTTTCCTCTACGCAATAATGGAACTCGAGGTAGCGCCGAGCTGGTAATGGCAAGCAGATCATGGAATATGGACATGTTGCGAAATACGAAGGAGGGCAAGTTTGCGACCTCTACCTTGGTAACGGTATAAGCGAGGCTACCTTAGCAGCTTAGCAGCTTAGACTACCTTGTCAGGTTTGTACACGGGGGAACCACTATAAATCTGATAAAAGAGTGGGTGAGATCGGTAATCGTCAGAGCTTAGGCCAATGGAAGCTTAAATGTCTGGCACTATCAGCACTATGTATGTACACTGACATATTCGGCGGCTTCTAGAAGCTTAGAAGCATTCGACGGACCGGAGCAGCCCCGGGAGCCACAGAGAGCCACAGGGGAGGGCCAGAGGGGCCACAGCGAACCACGACCCGAACGAGACAGGGATGTCCGGCCTCTGACTTTCCTCTTCGAGGCCCAACGCCGATGCTTTGCCAATAGCCTTCCCAATAATCCGGAACAGGGCCCAAACAAACAGATTCCTCCCCTACACTCCCCTACATAGTACCTACAGTTACCTGCGTGCCCATGCCACCTTGGCGGGAGTTGCTTACATATTATTACATATGGGGATATGGGGACGGACAGCGAGACCGTGGTAAGAGATGTTGGGAGCCGCTGCAACGTATCAGTCGGCCTTTTTTGGCGTCGTACACAACTTCGTACACTTAACCGTGTCGAGCCGAAATGTGCATTCGCCTCCTTTACCAACTTCGCGGTTCGAGCGTTGGTCCGCCTCGGCAGTCGTCCCTGTCGGTTCCCGCTGACAAGCAATTATATGTCTCGCAAAGCTGGTCGGCATTCTACATGGAACGACGGTGGTTGAACACACATGGCCACACGCAAGACACGCGATGCGCTGTGCCGTGCTGATACATCCCCCTAATAGTCTAAGAGAATCCTTCATATGCCGGCCACGTTCTGGTGGCGTTCTACGGCGCTTCGCATTGGCTTCGTTTCGCCTTCATCCAAACAACGATGGATTCTGCGATATTAGCAACAAGTCACTTTCCGCGTGCATGTATGCGGATGCACATGTGGATGTGTAGGAAGGGCTCAGCAGCAAGCCAGCCATCAACAAATTAGCTACCCTAGGGAGGTAGGTATGAAAAGCAGCGAGAGACACGCAGCAAGACCGCGGGGTTAGGGCGGTGGTTCAACTTTCGTCACCCGTCCACTCGTCGGGTCTATTTTTAGAGGCTGGAAATACATATATGTAACATAATAAGACGGGTATTATTGATGAATGGTAACGGCCGTTCGTTTCCCACAACCCCAAAACGGGTAGATACAGCATCCTAATCCCCCCTAATCGTGTAAGCTCTTTAATAACCGCAACCGGCAGGAATCAGAAATGATCTTACGGTGGGCTCCGAATTCTTGTTTTGAGGCGTCGAACTTACTCGCCCCGTGAGCCTGTGAGACGGAGGCATGAGGCATAGAAAGCCATTGACGTCCAAGGTCCAGATCCCGCATGTCAGCTAAAACAAAAAAAGCAATTCACACGACCACACCATACGACCGGCGCCTCAACAAAGTTCTCGAATCTCGAACCTCGCGTGTCGCGCAGCCGCACAGGATCATGTGTACGCCATCCTAACTTACTGTGTAACTTGAATCCAACGAGACAGACAGGCCTGACAGGTTGGCTAGCATACCCATGTGGATTTTAAAGACCGCCTTTTCTCTTTCTCTTTCTTTTTTTTCTTTTTGGTGTGTGCAGGATCGGGAAGGATGTTGCAATAGTGCGGCGCAAGAGCCATTGTTTGCATCTTCGGGCCGGCCCCAGTGATCTACTAGGCTAGGATGGCCAGGATGTTCGTGTTGTGCATTCGCGCTTGTGTTTATGAACGATTGCCCCGTGTTCAGGATTGCATAATCCCGAGTAAGAAAAAAAAGGTCGGTGAATCGGTAGGGCGGTCGTAGTCAGGTAGTAAGTAGGGCTAGTCTAGGCTTGTCTTTCAATCTCGAAGAGTCTATTGAGAATTAATTGACGGACGCTTCATATCGAAGAGGCAGCAGACCGTCCGGCAGACGGCTCTAGAATCTCTAGGATGCTCCAAAAATACCGGTGCCATAACGCGGTGCTTAATAAAAGAAAATGGGGGGTTGCTTTTTTACTCTGAGCAATGCCGGCCCCCCTGAAGCATGTAATATAAGGGTTTACTATCCAACGCCTCGGCCGCACGCGAAAGAGCCCAAGGACGCACGAGAGACTCATATTCGGTTCGCTGTTCCCTTCGATGGCCGGCAATATCTGACGGCAAATAGGCTGTTATCCTAAGATGCACGCGCGCATAAGCCACAGTGGAGGCGGACCCGGTCATTAGCACAGAAAGTTGTTGAAGAAATACGCAGACGCGGGACAGCAGTTCGTCCGAACCAAGGGTTTGCGCTACGTTAGACTCGGCATTCCACTACCGTGAGGGTTTATCTTAGATGAAATATCTTACACTTACTACGAATGTGGGCCGAAAGGAGACTAGCACCGACCGCAGATACGCAGGATACGATAGCGAGGGAGACCCAAAGCCGAAAGGGTTCATAGCAGCGAGTATTAAGGGGTAGCTCCGTGGTTGAACGGTGAGACACCGTGCCCCAGAGTTAGGGGGAACAGCTGCAGGAGCAATACCGACGCAATTTCATCGTGCAGCCGAGTCCAGAACAACAGAATAAGCGGCCGAGACTTTGAGGGGAGGGTTTCTTTCTTTTTTTCAAGGGTCGGCGCCCCACGATTTTAAAAGACCTCGCATGACGGAAGAGGATAAGATAGGAAGATAATAGAAAGGAAAAAAAAAAGGATGGATCGAAAATATTCATTAGTCACCAACTTCGGCATTCGCTCGAGTAAATAGACTGACAGAAAGAAGAATCACAAAGTCGTATTCGTACAGTATGATTGTGAACGATTAATCCATGCGTCCGGGGCAGACTACTGCCGGGTTTCGGGACTCGAAATCATGCAGCACCAAGTTTACATATATTACATGAGACAACAGACAACGAAGCGTCCCCGGCATAATAAACCGCTAATAAGATCCATGGGTTGGGACGATCAGCACGTGCGACGATCTCACCAACGGCTCTTACTCCCATAGGCAAGCCACAGGGGGCAGAAGGGGGGAGGATCACCCCGAGACATAATTCGTCCAACCGTCGTATGTGTCGTATGCGCATTTTTTCAGCTTTCTCTCCCTCTGCAGAAGCGATGAAACTAACTGCCATGTCCGCCTCGTCTTGTCGTTACAACTGTGGCGTCATTGAGCAGTTTTGATCGTCGTAATAAGAGTACTCGCTGGGAAGGTCGAACAACGGAGAGAACAGATAAACCCCGGTCGACCGTGAGCGCGGCCGGGATTAGAGGGAGGAAGACGAGGAAGCTACATCGTGAACAATTTTTAAGCCGTATTATTTATTACTACTACGTATACAAGGGCTAGTCGAACGCCTCGTCTACACCGAACGGAAAAGACTTTCCTCGGGGAGCAATATTCATATTCATCTCGTCTTACAATACTATATCGTAAGCGATCTGGTTAAATCTCGACGAACAACCGACGGGCGAAACCCTTTCCAGGTTCGGTAGGTATAAAAATAAAAGGCAGGGTCTGGACTGACTTAAAGCCCCGCCGACCTTGTTATATGTGCATATGCGCGTGTATCATATAATGTCATGTATATGTACGCGTACGTACCGGTAGTCGTGTGTGAGCATGGGTGGATATGCTACATAGTATGCTGTATGGGTGTTGTATGGGGGGACATGGGCATGTGTGGATGTAGAGTACCATGTTAAGGGTGTATTGATGCATACGGAAATATTTTAGAAGGCTTCGCGAAGAACCAGATTACCAAAAACGTCACTGGGCCGAGCAAAAAGAAAGAAAAGAAATAAAAAAAATTGAAATCTGAACCGCATCGTAAGCACTTGTGGTTGTGCCATTCGGAGAAACGAGACGAGATACCCGGCTGCAGGTCAAGGCAGCGTCTTGGCAATCGCTATGTGCCGCAAAAACCAGGGCAGACAAAAGTCCATCGTAACATCGTCGCATCGTAGCATCGTAGCATTGCCGAGGAAGCAAAGCTCCAAAGCTCTACCCCCCGAACCCCCCGGCGCCCCCCTCACGACCGTGCCACCGCAGACTAGACCGCGACCGTAACCTGATACGGACCGCGCCATATTAGCGTAGACAGAGTACTGGAATCATGAATATTCGGGGTTGTTAATGTTGCCGAATCCCCTCCCCTTCTCAGCCTCTCGTCATTCGTCAATCACTAGCCATTTGGAGGCCTTCTCGAACAGTTAGGCACCCCCCTACTACTACTCAAGTAAGATGATCTGAGATGTCTTCAGCTGAGAAAGCGATGCCGGGCTGCGATGATGGGAAGGATTTTTACATGATGTAGGGTCCCGTCACACTTTCCCTCGTGGCTTGCATGTCGAAATCTGCGGAATACCTCCTAGGGGTAATCCCGGCATTTGGCATTTGGCATTTGATCAGCATCCTTCTTCCGCCTACGCTCTCGTAAGGGTAGCTACCTAGTGACAAGACGCTAGGCATGAAACGTGAGACATGAGGCAACTCCGTTCTCGCACGAGAAGTCAATATCCTTGGCTTCATCATCTAGATTGGCCATGGCCCATGAATGATGATATCTTACCTTATACCTTACCTTATACCTTACCTTCCATCCAAATATACGGACGGGAATCTTCCTATCCATCGTTCCCTTAGCGACGACTGGGGGATGACCAAATTCGCGATTCCATGCTATTCTTAGAGATCTTCTAATAATACGTCAAAGTCGGGGCCTGGAGGGATCGCTGATGGATTTGGCACGCGGCTCTCGACAAGGAGGAAGCTTGTAGTTGGAAGGATTAAATTGTTCCCGAGTATGCAATGCAATTCGCGCCCATGGTCAAATGGCTTCTGGTACTCTTCTGCGCCGCATTCTAACTACCTAATCTGCGGTTGCTCGCAGTTGATTGCCTATTTAGACGATTCCAGCGCAATATCAATGCTAGCTTGTCTCACTGAGCAGTACCTGGATAGGGGCACAGACACAGAGTCATGATGATTTGCATGAAATGCTAGTGCGGCTTATGAATTTCCTGTATTTTTTTTTGTATTGCGTGTTGCGTATCTGACGGTTATGATGTATCCTTGCTGGCCCAGTTTGCAATGGCAACAATCTTCGTTATATCCTCATCATCTAAATTCACCATGGTCAGTTCTTACAAGCTCTAGGGGAGGCGATTCCAGAAGACTTCTCTAGCATCTCATAGCCTCTCCCTCCTGATGTACTTGCTTTCCGTAGTGATAAAAGAGATATACTTCTCTATAACAGTAATCTAATATCATGTCTCGACTCAGATCATTGTGCATGTTTAAGTGTATTTTTAAGTGAACTGGGAGTAGCCCCAAGCTCGTTCGATGTATATAGTCAGTTGCTGCGTACTAGGTAAGCGATTCGCCCTTAGGTTGGGGATATCTATCCAACCCATCGTCTAGCGCTTCTGAACATCCTGATCCACGGCCCAAACTCACCCCACTGCTCAAGGAGACTAGGTGGTGCGTAAGATGCAGTATCTGCCAAAGCTGTCCGCTCGGGATGTGGCATCATGGCCAGCACACGGCCATCCTCGTTGCTCACGGCGGCGATGCCACCAGGACTACCGTTAGGGTTGAGCGGGTACTTCTCAGTTACGTTGAGGTTGTTGTCAACGTATCGAATCGGGATCATGCCTGCCGAGCTCAGAGTGTGCAATGAGTTCGGCGAAGAAAACGATGCCCTTCCTTCACCATGTGAGACGACAATTGGCAAGGAAGATCCATTCATGCCATGGAGGAACACAGAAGGTTTCGTTGGGTTGTCTTCGATTTTGACCATGCTGAAGCGGCCTTCAAACTGTTGGCTCGCGTTTTCTACGAAAAGCGGCCAATGTTCCGTGCCAGGGATAAGCTCCTTCAGTCGTGACAACATCTGGCACCCATTGCAAACTCCAAGGGCAAAGGTATCTGGTCTCTTGAAGAACTGTTCGAATTCCTTTCGGGCATTCTCGTGCATCAGAATTGACTTGGCCCAGCCTTGGCCAGCTCCGAGCACGTCACCGTACGAAAAACCACCACAGGCAGCCAAACCCACGAAATCCGCTAACGAGCGACCAGCGATGATATCTGTCATCATCACATCAATCGGATCAAACCCGGCTGCTTTGAAGGCGAACGCCATTTCAGCATGGCCGTTGACGCCCTGTTCTCTCAGGATGGCCACCCGAGGAGTCTTGATGAAGAAACCGGTCAAAGAGGCCGTAAGGGGTAAGATCGTATCGGAAGGGTCAAAGTTGAGTTTGTAAGAGAGACCCGGATCGGCTTGGTCCAGAATGGTAGAGTATTCAGACTCGGCACAAGAAGGGTTGTCTCTGAGTTTCTGCATCTCGAATGAAGTCTTGGTCCACCATTGCTGTATCTCTTTTCGATCCAGGCTCACGAAGGGCGTTGTACCGTAGCGAATTGTCAGTGCCTGTTTCGATTTCGGCTGGACACTGCCAAACTTTCTAATCAGGCCAGGGGGTGGTCCACATGTTGCAAAGCATCGCTTAAAGTTCGTCTCGTCTGATGCTCTTACTTGGAATACCGCACCCAGCTCTTCGTTGAATAACGCATCAATCATATCCGCAATCGAGCCAGAACTAGAGATCCCGTCCATCATTAGATCAACGCCGCATCTTCCTGCAAACATCATCTCCGCTACCGTGGTAATCAGACCTCCATCTGATCTATCGTGATAGGCAAGGACTACACCGCTCTGATGCAATTGGGCCAATGCATCGAAGTAGTCTGCGATCAAATCTACATCTCGAACATCTGGTGCCTCATGACCCACGTGGCCAAATGATTGAGCAAGTGCAGACCCTCCCATCGCTTTCTTACCGTTGGCCAAATCAACGAACATGAGAACAGTCTCCCCTACTTCTTCGGCCCGTCGGAGTTGAGGAGTCCATGTCTTTCTGATGTCGTCGACAATCGTGAATGCCGAGATAACGACGGATACAGGAGCAGTTACGCTCTTAGTCTCTTCGGTCTCGCGGTCTTTCCAAGTTGCCTTCATAGAAGTCGAATCTTTGCCCACCGGAATACTAATGCCAAGTCTACCCGAATATTAGCATTTGAACCAAACTGCTATCTTGCCTCTAATGAAAGAAGAGAGGGCAGGGAGATTTCATGTGAAGAGGACGCAAAGAGTTGATGAATAGAAGTAAAGATACGATTCGAGGCATACCTAGGACACATGTCAAGCCCGATCGCCTCAACGGCATCATAGAGAGCGGCACCCTCTCCAGGGTGGTTCACGGCGGCCATCCAATTTGCAGACAACTTAACTCGTCGTAAGTCGCCCATGATGTCGGCAGCGCCTATGTTCATTAAGCTTTCGGCAACAGCCATGCGAGCAGATGCAGCAGGAGATAGCAAGGCAATGGTTGGCTTCTCACCCATTGCCATTGCTTCACCGTGCCTTGTCTTCGCTCCCAGATTGAACGAGGTAGCAGTGACAGCAACATCTGCCACGGGAGTCTGCCAGGGGCCTACCATCTGATCTCGCGCAGTAAGGCCACCAACCGTTCGGTCTGCAATGGTGATCAGGAAGGACTTCGATCCGACGGCGGGCATCCAGAAGACTCTTTGCAAAGCCTTTTTAATCATGTCGGCTTCAGAAAGTTTCTCCCCAAATGTAGTCTTGAGACTAGAGATTGCGTCGAACTTCGGAAAACTTGGTTTGTGAGAGTTGACTATGCGTTGCAATCGGCGGCCCGGGGGGAACAATGTGGACATTGGTAGATCAATAGGTCGCGTGGATACACCATCCTTTGCATTTCTATCAGTTAGAATGAGTTTAGAAATACCGCCCTCGTCCTCGGACACCACGGTGCCGACATCTGAAAAGCCGCAGCGTTCACGTCCTGATTCATTAGTCAACCTGAATTAAAAGACTAAATGATAGCTAAGACTCACTGCAGATGCTCACGAAACGGTTCATTCCTTCGCTGTTGACTAACAGCACATAACGCTCCTGGGCCTCATTACACCCTAATAGTCACAGTGGTTAGTAGTGTGTTCGTTCGACGGCTCGGCTATGCCAAAAGGTGTATATAGGCGCAATAGCAATATTTCCCATCAGATGGCGGCGAGCATGAAAAAAAGAGTAAGGGTGATGGTCTCCGGCAATACTCACAAATCTGAAGAGGACTCATGCTGCCGTCTGCACTCTCGACTTGGCGCAGTTCGAATTTACCGCCAAATCCAGCGTCTTTAACAAGCTCAGGGAGAGCATTGGACAGCCCACCAGCGCCCACATCGTGAATCATTGCCTGGGGATTGGTGATTAATACGTTATATTCAAATGAGCGACATATAATTATATGTGGAATATGCTGTGCAAAACTTAATAAATGCTTGGGGGGACTTACAATAGGGCTTGAGTCTCCTAGACTAACACAAGCATCGATGACCATCTGAGCTCGACGTTGCATCTCTGGGTTGCCCCTCTGCACACTGTTGAAATCAAGATCCGCGGTTCCCTCTCCAGAAGCATTGCTAGATGCAGCGCCGCCACCAAGACCAATCAGCATTGCCGGGCCACCAAGAACGATCACATGAGCACCCTCGTGCACATCGGTCGGGTTCTTAAGCGCATGTCCTGGTCTTACCGTACCCAAACCACCTGCAATCATGATTGGCTTGTGGTATCCACGCCAGTCTGATGATCCCTTCGAGGAACCAGCTTCGCTCTTGTTGGAAGTGTCCGCTAAGAGGGTACGGAAGCATCCGGCAAGGGCAGGGCGACCGAACTCATTGTTAAAGCGAGCAGACCCAATGGGTGCTTCAAGCATGATATCCAGGCTGCTGGCATAATGCGCCGGACGGCCGATATCAGTTTCCCAATCTTGATGGCCCGGGATGAGAAGATCTGATACCCAAAATCCACAAAGTCCAGCTTTGGTCGTTGATCCTCGCCCAACAGCAGCTTCATCACCTACAAGATTGCAAATCAGTCACCTGAACAAGGTCGTTGGCCCGAATTTTAGGAGATGTGGACATACGAATCTCGCCGCCAGATCCTGTGGCAGCTCCCGGGAATGCTATGAATTCCTAAACGTTAGCACCAGTACATTGTAAAATTGTGACCGGATACCCACGGGAGATAGCAGTAGGATGGTTATGAGTTTCAACCTTGGCTAGTACATGTACGACTTCCTTGCTGAGTTTCCAGGATCCAGTCGCATAGTCAGGGGCCCAATAGCCCCCTATCTCACCCTGCATTACTGCAGCGTTATCGCTGTAGGCTGAGACCGTGTAATCAGGTGTCTTCTTATGCGTGTTTCGGATCATATCGAATAGGCTCATATCCTTAGTGATACCGTCTATGGTCCAGCTCGCATTGAATTGCCTGACTCATATGATCAATATACATCCTGCAGTGGAAAGAACAACACTTTAAATTTTGAGCATGCGTAAGGATGGGATGTTTTGTTATTCATAACAGGTAAAGTATGAGAAGAGTTATGCAGGTATGAACGCTGTGTAGTGCATCGCAAAAAAATCACAGAATTGCTATACTGGCCTAAGACATGTCATGACTTACTTGTGTCGACAATGCTCAGAGTTTACCTGAGCAAACATGAAGAGCTCAACATCGTTCGGTGGTCGTCCAAGTTGAGTAAATTCTTGAACGAGGTATTCCATCTCGGATTGATCTAGTGCTAGCCCATGCTCTAGGTTATACGCCTTGAGCATATCAATCGGACTCTGGCTTCCGGAAAATATGTCGACTACCTCTAGCGGCAAGGGCTCCCGCTCTACGAACATAGAGTCAAGGTTAGGTTGGTCTGGAGATATGACTTCCGTCATGCGATCGTAGACCAAGTCTTTGAAGGGGATCTCATCACCGGCGAAAGGCTGCTCGAATTCTACGGTGACAGACCGCGCTCGTTCCACCCGGTGGACTTGGTCCTTCAGGCCGCAGACTTCGCAGACCTTGGTAGCTTTGGAGCTCCATGGCGAGATGTTTCTTGGTATGATATAAAAAGTACGAGCATAACCTATATGTGTCCATGGAGGAGAGCCGGAATCACCAGGTAACGGGAGTAACTGCTGAAGTTTGGGTTGGACAGCCTTCTTGTCTCCTTTGATATGCGCGTAATAAATCCAAGAGCCTAGGATGTTGGTGACCTTAGTAGATGCTGTCTGGTTGATGCGGTCTATTAGCTTCTTGGCCTCGGAGGGCGTGAAGCAAGACTCTCCGGTAATGACAAGGTAATCCATTTTGGCAGCAAGTGACCAAATAGTCCGGAGGGACAGTAAGCGGAAGCTTTAGTGAACCCGAGCGTGCCAGTCTTGTACTTGAAGTCTTATCGAGTATCGCTCCGCAAAAGAAAATGTTCTCGGATGTGGGGTTCAATGGAAAAGAGTCATGTTTTGTTTGGAGGGGTGGAGGGGTAGAACCAGACCCTGCATATCCGTTGATTCCATGAACCAATCACCACGTAGGCTTTAGCCCGATTCTGCATAAAATTTTTGTTCGATAAGGCGATAAGCATCGTCGGATGTGAATTCAACCGTGCCGAGCTTTAAGGCTGTCCATCCCAGGTCGGCACTGCGTCACTCTTAGGTAAAGCCTGAATTTTAGGTACCATCAGGCTAACTCCCCTTTAGGTGATCTGTTCCACATCAATTTTGTGACAGCTGTTTGAAAAAAGTTCCCACAAGTCGCGGTTCTTCCTATTACCGCGTATTCCGTACATTAGTTTTATTTTAGGGACGAAAAATTGCGTGTCCCAATGCCAATTGTCCTTTCTTTCTAAAGCAAGTGGGCGATGAGGCCTCGGTTTTTATCATCAATGTGTATAGCATAAACTGTTTGCATAAAATTATTTCAATTGGTTCTTGGATGCGCCGTCTTTCCTCTCTGTTCGATATTACCATATTCAACATCACCGTTTAGGATGCCCTTCTTCACGACCTTGGCCGGTTATGCCGCGCCGATGTTTCTAATAGCTTCTCCGATACTATCATACTCCGATCAAGCAATTTCTATGCATAGGGCGAGATCTAGTGCTGGCTTTTCGCTTGACATTCCTCTCATCATGCTGGTTGCGTCGATATTCAGGTATGGCAAACCTCCAATCTGCTTCTTACCTTTATGTAAATACCAGTAGTACTGACAATGATCGTTGACAGAGTATTTTATTACCCTGGCGCAAAATACGACACTGCCTTGTTGATCCAATCATTTTGCAACATATTCATGCAACTCATTCTTCTAAAGATCGCTCTTGAACACCGACCGCCGCCATCATCAAAAGGGGGCGACGCTGCGCTGCCGTTCGTAGGCGCACAAGATGGGCTTTCAGGTTTCCGAAGACCCTATAACTTCTGGCAGTGGCGATCACCAAAACCGTAAGATTCTAGTCAATGTCTTTGATGACACTATTATTAACCTTATACTACAGTTACTGGCAATTCCTATTAGCTATATTCATCGGCTTGACAGTACTCGAGCTCCTCCTTGCACCCTTCGGCTCGGTATATTCTGGATATTCTGCTTTGATAGGATACGTTGGTTTATCGGTTGAGGCAACATTGCCAATCCCGCAGCTCCTCGCCAACGCACGCTCCCGATCCTGCAAAGGCTTTCGTGTCTCTGTGCTGGCAAGTTGGCTGGTTGGAGATGCCATGAAGATGTTTTGGTTTTTTACGTCTACTACTGAAATTCCGTTGGCTTTCAAGCTCTGTGGTATCTTCCAGGCTTGCTGTGATACCATAATTGGCGTCCAATACTTGATGTATGGTGACCAGCAGCCAACGATCAAAACACAGCAAGCCTGGCCACATTCGAGTGCTAAGCCACATCTCTCTCCTGGACCTTTCAGCGGGCGACAGACGCCAACTGGGAGGAGAACTCCATTAGGGGAGAAGACGATTTAAATGAATTAATGACTTAAATCTTTTCGAGCTTCTTTTTTGACATGCTGGTAATAACATTCGTATATTTTTAATGCTGCCCCTCAATGGCGGAGACACAGGAACATGTCGCATTCCTGTCCTAAGCCTATTCTAGGTGCTTGCTGGACCTTATCAACCTAGTACTGCGAGATTTACCAATAATGACATAATGGCACAATTTCATGAATTATATCAGACCCCCACGATTTGAGACAAGAATATCAGCTGATGGGATAATCTTATGATGTAGGAAAAGAAAAAGAAAAACGATAAATCAATGTGTGCTACATAAAGAATTGTGATTGCGGACCGGGGCGCATGCATGTGGCTTAGGCGACCAGACTTGATTGCCTTCGGAAAGCGGTGCAGACGTTGTGAATAAGTGTTACTGACTACTTCGTGTCTTCGAGCTCCATCATTAATAGACAACCACAATTTGTAATATTTAGAGATTGGAAAACTCTAATAAAACTGAATGGGCTGCATGAGTTTTCTGATACATGTTTTCGGTATATATTCTGGGGTTGCTGGACTGCTAGACTCAATTGAACTCTGAGGCTGTAGTTACGAACTAACTGCTACACACGCCCACTCACCTCAACCCTCTACCAAATCTTTGCATTTTACTCAGAATGATTTGCAGACTTAAACCCCAACCACCTTGCCTTAAAACCCTAGAAACCTTCTCTCCTAGTGAACTTACCAGTAGCTTCTCTTATTTTCACATTAATTGCAAAGTGCTTTCTGTCTGATGCTAAGACGACGCTGAATACATACATCTCAAGCCTAGTGTTATAGTATTACTCTTGTATTTATTCAACCTATATTGACAATACGGCTTAACTATCATCGTCTCGCAACCTTGTTAGGATCTTTACTTAATTCATAACCTTTGAGCCTCGAGACTTCGCAAAGTTCAAAGTAAGTTGACCCTCTGTTTTATTTAGTAACTGGTGGCTTTACACTTGCGACACTTCTCTCACGAGTTAAGCTGTATCATCTAACTTATTCATAAACCGGCGCATATCCTTGCCATAATATACTAAGAATACACAGCGTAATTTTAATTTATATAACGTTTCAGAACATCCAGTGTTGCTAACTCTACGTGCAAGCATTGTGTCTTTTCTGGCTGCATGCCAAGTTCGAGACATAACGTCAAGCTCAGTTATCCTCCAGGTTCGAAACCAAGTCTTGGGGCGCTGAAGAGCAACTTATGCTGACTTAGAAGCAGCGGCAGATTCCTAGGACGGCCGGGGAACCGTGCTACTCTGCGTCCGGCCGACCTCCGTCTCGAACCTACACGAGTTTATCCTTGATGCGTCACATGGGCAAACCCACCACTCCCCAATAGTGTTGACACAATAACTAGAAGGTGATGCCCATAGCAACACGCACCTGCTGTTTCCAAATCGACTGGTAAATTACCCTGTGCACCTTCTTGCTACATTTCATCCACATCATCTTTCCTTTTCAAACCTTTCCTCACCCACCTCCCATTCTTCCTCTCATTCTCCCTCCCACTCTTCCTCATCCCTCGAGTACCTACAGCAATAGGTATTCTCATACTCGACACCTCGTCCAGGCTACCTCATCTGACTGCATCATATCCTCATAGTTGCACCCTTGACAAACTCACTGAACATTACATTGATCTACTTCGACGACCTCGACACGATCGACGCAGCCTTTATCATCCACCTAGTAAGTCATATCTATTATTCCCAGGTTCTAGGTTTGTGTCTTCCCAGGCCTATTCTTGCCTCTTGCCCTAGTTTTTTTTTTTTTTTGATTCCAAGTCACCTCCCCGCATTTTCAGTACACCTCTTTCCTGACCATTGCCTCTTCTCTCTATTTATACAGCAAACCTTTCCAACCATCAGCCCTTGCCAAATACCACACATCATCTTCGTCACACACCTATACCCTACCTACTCTTAACCAACCAAGACCTATCACCTAGACTTGACTAACCTCAAGTAGGTCTTGATACACATAGCATTTAAACATATTGCCTCTTTCTCTTGACCCCCTCTAACTGACAATACCAAGAGATCGTCAAACCTACCTCCCTGCTTAGACTCATTTTCTAAATCTCATCAAACGTTACATCTCGTCGAACACCGTTACGATGCCCACTCCAACCAACAAGACGAACTTCAAGACGTACGATGCTGTCACGCGCCTACTCGCCGCTGTCATTGCTACCAATCAGGGCAAGATCAGGCTCGACTTCAAAGGTATGTGGGTCTCAATTCCCCTAATGATCTCTTATCATGATTTGTTATGTACTTTCTACTCAAAGTGGCCATGATATAACCCTACCTATCTCCTTCTGCAACGCTTGTCGCGGACGGCCTTCTTTTCTTCTTCTAGGTCACGTCTGATTCTCTATGTTCTGCAGCCATTGCAACTCATATGGGTGGCGGCACTGGCAAAGATGCCGTCAACCATCGTCTCCGTCCTATCAAGGCACTGGCCAAGATGATGTCTCAACATGTGGCTCAGAACAAGGACCCAGGCGACCTTAAAATGCCTGAGGGAAAGGGCGCTGATCGTGCCCAAATTCCTAAAGATGAAGGAGGTGATACATCCCCAACTACACTCTCCCATATCCTGCACCCTTTCCACTCTTATCTCCGAGTTCTGGTCGTTTCACTACATGTATTTAGTAGTTGCATTATTATCTGGCCACAAACCCCAATTCCTACTATTCCATCTACATCTAAATCTTCCTAGGCTGATGTGGCATCAGAGGTCGCGTCCTTGATGGGCGGCGGCACTACAGCTGCTGCTGTGGACCACCGCCTGCGCCCCGTCAAGCAGCTAGCGAAGTTGCAACTTTCTGTGCGGGAGCAGAAAAAGGACCCGGGCGACTTGCCCATCGAAGGATCAGGTGACCCAATACCCCTTCCCTTATCGCTACACCACTCTGAGTCGCATCACACCCATCACACACGTTACCCATGCTTGATTACAACACCCATTCTGCTAGGGGGAAAAAGTAAACTACTGACACTTCTTGCAGAGATTCAGAAGCTCTTTGGTGAGTCTACCGCCGGTGGCATAGAATGGCAGTTCCGCGACATCAAGTCCCTAGGTCGAAGACAGCAAGAGGCTGTCTCGAAAGGTAAGAACCCGGCTGAACTCAAGGTAGAAACACCTTCGCGTGGCAGAGCCCCCAAGGCGAACTCGAACGGCGGCACGAAGCGCAAGCGCGCCAGCGGAGGAGCGATAGCTAAGAGGAAGACGAATCTCTCGGATGAAGACGACGATTCGGAGCCAGAGTCTTTCGACTATGACGCCAAAGATGTACATTCGGACGAGAAGGACGACGGCTTCGGCGGTAGCGACGACGATAGCGACGTCCAGTTCACACCGACACCCACGCCCGCATCGAAGCGTACCAAGCTGCCTGACAAGCCCATGTCCAAGACACCTAGCCGCACTACGCCTGGTGTCAAGAAGAACGGTGGTGCCGCTCCGGCTAAGAGCACTGTGCAACGCTCGCTCTTCGGAAACGGCACTAAGCGTGTCGTTGACGACGACGAAATTCAGGTAGTCGATTTGAGCGAGGATCACCCCGTTCGTAAGATGCCGGCGCGATCCTCCCGCATCAAGGCTGACCCACAACCGATGACCCAGGAGGAGGAGTTCATGGGCCTCGACCCCTCCGCGGGAAGCAACAGCCTATACAGCGAAGGGGACGACTACGTCGATGGCGAGTGCTAGTCTATTACTGACACCGACACCCAACATTTACGATAATTGTGATGATTTACGACGGTTCTACGGCGTTGGGTTTACTCCATTCGGTTTCTTTTCATTTTTCGATGACTTCGCAAAGGGGGCACTATTCCCACCAACTACGCTGAGCTAGTGTGCCCTTAACTTCGGTACAGCCGCACAGCAATATTAGACATCTTCGGTTTTCGTTCTCGCTTGCCTTAATCGATTCCCGCGGCTAGCAGTGTCAAAACTTACACACTGCACGATTCGTCCTGAATTAATACGAGGACGTACATTCTCGCTTTCGCCAACATTTGCAGTATCATTCGACATCGTTCGCACTGGACTGACTACTTTCAATGGGTATCGACTAGATCGACGAGATATGGGCTCTGGTGGGCAGGATGCTGTCGTGGATAGTAAACTCTGCTGGGATGACGGCATGGTTTATGAACGTGGTGGGCGTTTCGGACGGATGAGGGTACGAATGGTACTCAGGAAGGAAAAGAAGTGAAAAGCACAAAAAAAGTTATTTGCCCTCGTTACTTGTTTCCGACGCGTCGACTGGTACGGATACGACGGCTTCGGCCTCGTTTCTTCGAGTCGGTTGGGTGGTCATTCACGATAGCTGACCTCTCGTCAGCCTTGAGGAACACACCTCACGAATAGTTATTTATTTATACGATGGATTTTCAAGGATCTTCCTCAGTCTGGGATGAATTAGATGGATATCGGGAGCTAAGGCTACCTACCTCTTTAGATAGTCGGCTCGTCTCAATACTATTCTCTGTCCCACAATTCTAATGTCTTTTTTCCTTATTCTGCTTTCCCTCTTTCATTTTAAGAGCAAGTCCCAGAGCGCATCCTTTTCTACGTAGTCGTGATGAATAATGTTGACCAGCCATGAATCCGTCATCGCCTTCTCTAGCAGTTTTTCGCTGTCCGACCCTTTTCCGTAGACCTGCGCCCACTCGCCAAAGATGCCAAATGCCTCCTCGCTCCACGCCCTGAAGCTGACTTCCTCTATGATGGTTGGCGTGATGATCTCCTTACCGGGGAACACGCCCCACGTCACGGCGTTGGTGCTCGACTCCTTGACCTCGCCGGCCAGCCCGCCCGTGTCGTCCGAGGACACGAAGTCGCCGGCGGCGTTGGCCGCGTAGAAGCACACCGAGTCCTTGACCTCGGAGCTCTGGAGCCGCTCGTGTAGGATCTTCCACTCGGCGGACGGGACGAAGAACTCGACGAAGGCCTTCTGGAAGACGAAGCCCTGCTGGGGCCCCCACCCGAAGGTCGGGTCCGACGACCGCAGGCCGTTGACGGCGGGCTGCGAGGCGACGGTCCACCAGCCCTTGGAGTTTAGCTTTATGAGCTGGTCGGCGATTATCTTCGTCTCCTCGTTGAACTCCTCCTCGCTCCACGGGATTGCCGCCAGCTCGCCTTTCAGGTGGCGCACGAACAGCTTGTTGATGTCTTCGCGTTTAGTCGGGTAGCCCCACAGTCCGACAGCTTGCGCGTTCGATACGTGCAGGCTCGGCCCGTACCCGTCGATCTCGCCATACGCCGGCGATCGCGCGTCACCCCATCGGCCGTTCGGGAAATCGTCCCACGTTGCCTCGCGGCCCAGTACACCTTCACCTTCCGAGATAGCCAGGGTGTTAGCCCGGCTATTGATCGGCTCCGCTGGTATGCTGGCTTCTGCGGATGTGGCTTCGTATTCCGGATTCGATATTGAGCGCCCAGACACGATAACGCGGTTGCGCGGTTCTGAGCCAACGTTTGATTGTCTCCGGCTTTGGGACTGGGACTTCTCCCGGGGCTGCGAGACGTGGTCGTGATCGTGGTCTGACCCGTTGACCTGGAGCGTGGGAATTTGCGCTGCGATATCGTCGATGATTGCTTCCTCCGGGTTCGGTGTGCTGGGAGGTATGAGGTTCGTCCGTTCGACGATGAACGATACGGCCTTTTCGAGATTCAAAGTGTAGAAGTGGAAACCTTTAGGGCTGTTGGTGACCCCCTTGATCTCCTTGATCTTCTCGACAATCTCGCATAAAATGTCCACTCCAACACTCTTGACCTTCTCGTCATCCTTCTTCACCTCATCTAGTCTAGACATAATCGAATCGGGTATCTTAGCATGGCTGAGCTTCGTCGTTCTCTTGATCATTTGGTAGCTTTGGATGGGCATCAGTCCCGGAATGATGGGAATTGTCTTGAAGGCGCCGCTGGGGTGCTCCCTTAGAGTCCTCTCGAACTCGTCATAGGCCCCCGTATCAAAGAAAAGCTGCGTCATAAGGAAGTCTGCTCCCGCGAGTGTCTTGTCGACCAGGTAGGGGAGGTCATGCTCCAGACTTTGCCCTAAAGGATGGCTCTCGTCGGCGTGGCCCTCGGGATACGCGGCGACGCCAATACAGAAGTAATCCCCATGAGTTTTCTTTATATATCGCACCAGATCAATGGCCCATGTGAAGGTTTCGTCAATAGCGTCTTCGGGGTTCTCGTTGGGGTCTTGATATTCAGCCGCCCTTGGAGGGTCACCTCTTAAAGCCAAGATATTTCTGATACCCAGTGCCTTCGCGTCCTCCAATGATCTGTCAATCATCTTGCGGCTCATGTTCGTACACGTCAAGTGGAGACATGTAGTCAAGTTCAATTCCCTCTGACATATCTCTGCTAGCTCCAGTGACTTGGTGGCAGTGGACCCTCCGGCGCCCCATGTCACATTCACGAATAGGGGTCGCAGAGCTCGTGCCATTCGGTCGAGACGGTCGCGTAGGTTGGAAAAGCCCATTCCCGTCTTGGGCGGGAAGAATTCGAGCGAGAAGTAGTTGGAGCCAGCCGGGAGGGCGGCTATCTTGTCGGTGATTTTCTCCATGCCTGGCGGATCTTCTACGCACGTCTCACTGCGCCAAGTGAAAAACCTCTGAATTAGAGGCGAATAGATGTTTTAGGGGACGTTTCCCCTTCTCTATATAAGTTTCTGAGCCGTCGTTCGGGTTGGGATGGAACAAACAGTCGTCAGCGAGATCGGATGGAAATCTGTGAGGGATGAGTCGGCTCGGAGGGGCAGGCCGGATCGGCGTAGAGGCAATTGGATCGGCAGTTGGTTAGAGGAGGTAAGCTAGATATCAATTGAAGTACACGACGTCTATACGATGTCTATCTCAAGTCAACTATAACGAAAAATGTCTCGTCTCAAAGCTGTTGGCCACGGGTGTTACAATGGGAATTCGCCTCTTGTGGCTTGCAGAAACAATTTCGCAGGGTTGACTCGCGAATTTCTGACATCGGCGGATGGTGGGGTACCTGCATGTAACCCCGCATTATGTTACCTACTGACATAGCTGTGCTTGGTTCTCTCAAGCGTACAATATGGCGTCGTTGGAGGTACGGCTTTCGCGATGACCTTGGCTGTAGTGATACATTAACGGCATATATATACCTATCTTAGATCATGTTTTAAATACCTAGGTAGTGTAGAGACTTCTGATAATTGAAATTTGTATGTGGATAGAAGTATGTATACCAGGTAGGAGGTATCTAGGTAGGTAAATAAAAAGGTAGAGAAGGCTAAAGTGTTGCGACGGGGAGTTCATTCCCAATCCCGGCTTATGTAATATATCCTACTTAGGCACATATCCGAACACTTGTACGCCAATCTAACCTGCATAGACCCTTGAATCCCAGATCGGCTTCCTAAAACCGCTAAGGCTATATGCATCCTTATCGAATTTGTCATCTACCACGTATCTACCAGTAACTGTAGGGCGTTGGAACAGGGACCGCAATAGTATAAAGATACGGGACGAGATACGACCAGCATACGAAATAGACAGGAGCCTACACAGGCTGACAAACCGCCTCTCTCATGTAACCTTTATCCCTTGTCTTAATACTTTTTGTAGACCTAGAATTTATCATTATCATTATCACTATTATCCTCTGTAGCAAAAAGCCATCAATTGTCACTTATCTTTGATACCCTAAGATCGTAATTTGGGATAGTATCACAGTTCGGGCGGCCGAACTGTCTGCGGCCCATCATGCAAGCCACATATGATAACATCGCCGATATGGCGAAGCCGTTACCTAAGGACATGTCCCACCATTTCTCCGAGGTGACCAAGGCTCGAGTCCCCAGTAAGACAAAGGAGTTCTACAAATACTTCCAGATCCCAGGCATTGGGCAACTCGCCGGCGGTACGAAACTCCCTTATCAGTTACTCCCGTCTGGGTGAAACGTTGGGAACTCGGGTACTGACTTCAATATCACAGGACTCCCCAATGCGCATCTTTTCCCATTCGATACGCTAGAGGCCCAGACCGCGCCGCCAAACCGATGGACACCGTCTCCGAATCACCCAGCTACCGACGACGATGCCGCTCTATCATCGAAGATGGCGGCGACGTCTGTCTCCGGACCCCCTACGGCTACCCACGTCGTCGTGCCTCACGATGCGCCGACCTCAGACTTGATGAAGAAGATTGATCTTGCGTCGGCTCTCCAATACGGCCAGGCTGACGGATACCCGCCGCTGCGTTCGTTCATTCGCCAATTCGCACGCGACTGCTTACACCCGAATGTACCCTACAGAGGAGGTCCAGAGGTCATCTTCACGGTCGGTTCCACAGACGGCATGTCCAAGTCTTTGGAGGTATTCACCAACATCTGGGTCGAAGGGAAGAACGACATTCGCGAGCGGCCGGGTATGGTGACTGAGGTATTCATGTATTCAAACGTGCTCAGCCAGGCTCAGCCGCGTGGAGTGCAGGTCGTGCCTATCGAGATGGACGAGGAGGGTATGGCGCCGTTTGGTCCTGGAAGTTTAGAGGACGTCCTTGCGAATTGGGACGATAGCAAGGGGAAGCGGCCTCACTTCATGTATACTGTCACGTGAGTTGAACCTACCGCTAACATATCACGTTCGTTTAGAGGATTTGGTCATGACCTACAAGTTGCTAATCTTATTCTTCCAGGATGGGACACAACCCGACAAGCGGCGTTCTGTCGCTACAGAGGAGGAAGGATATTTACTCGGTCTGCAGTAAATACGACGTTATCATCGTCGAGGACGATCCGTACTGGTATCTTCAGTTCCCGTCAGCAGAGATCGAAGAGGCCAAGGCGCGGGGCTTACCTATTCCCGAGTCGAAGCCGGCGAACACCCTCGAGAAGAAGTCGGGATACCCCTTCCTAGACTCGCTAGCGCCGTCATTCCTTGCCGTTGACGTGGACGGCCGAGTCGTGCGGTTAGACACCTTTTCCAAGACCGTCGCCCCTGGATGCCGAATGGGATGGGTTACCGCGTCGCCGGAAATATGTGAGCGCATCCTCCGCGTTAGCGAGTCGGGCACCCAGCAGCCCTCGGGTTTCGCCCAGGTCGTTATCGCCGAGACCATCATGGGACCGCAGCCCGAGGCGTCGGCAGCATTCGCGGGCCGATCCGCAAGGGACAAAGCCACATTCGCCGGCTGGAAGATGGACGGCTGGGTGCGCTGGCTCGCGGGGCTCCGGGGCGTCTACGAGCGGCGCATGGTCCGGATGTGCAAGATCCTCGAGGAGAACGCGTACCAGCTCAAGCAGTCGACGCCGACGCGCGACGCCGACTCGGACTGGGGCGTCATCACCAAGACGCAGCTGTACGACTTCCAGTGGCCGCGCGGCGGCATGTTCCTGTGGCTGCACATGCGCTTCGAGACGCACCCGCTGTGGAAGGCCCCCGGGTCCCAGGGCAACGTCATCACCGGCACCGCGCTGTCGACGGCCCTCATGATCTTCCTGACCCGCAAGCCGTACCTGGTGCTCGTCAGCCCCGGCCTCATGTTCAGCGCCACGCCCCAGATCCGCGAGGAGAGGGGCTGGGCCTACTTCCGCATCTGCTTCGCCGCCGAGTCCGAGGAGAACATCGACGCCTGCTCCCTGCGGTTCGCCGAGGGCGTCCAGCGCTTCTGGCGTGTCAAGAACGTCAAGGAGATCGAGTCGCTGCTGGACGAGGCGAGTACCGAGCAGACAGAAGACATGACGGGCCTGGTCAAATTGGGAAGCTGGATGGGCTGCTAGAGATATAAAGATACGTGTGTCAGCTGATTCGTATGTCCCAAAACCCGGGTGAAAATTACCCGTATTATCAAACTATGCGTTCATTGCCGCGCTTTCTCGGTACAGTAGGTACCTCATACGGCAACCATTTTCAGGCTAGATTCAATCTAGATTTAAAGGTCAAAGAAAGAAGACCATCTAGATATTCGTTCATCCTTGAGAGCACAGTAGAAAAGCGGCTGTTAGGTATCTGAAATTAAAGATTTATGTATCTGTTTCAGCTAAATTGTAATGGTGGAAACTCATGTTTTTCTTATGCAATACACTACCTACCTTAGGTATGTAAGAAGCTCTGTATCACTAAGCAGCAATAGATGTTGATCATTGGCCTAGAAAGTGATAAAATTATACTCAATCAACGTCAGGGCCTGATTTAATACCGTACCTAGGTAGGCACTAACACATTATGGCATGAAAGACCAATTTACAAATTACTTCACAAATGGGGCAACACCGTAGCATGGATAACGTCATTTAGATGGGAAATACGGTGATCAGAACTCAAATGTCCATTGATTCATGAGACCCTATGAACCATTACGCCGTGATATAGCAACCGATGCACCGTTTTCCTCCTGTCCGACTATGCTGCTCACCAAGCTAGTCTAATCCTCACGCAGAACCTCCATGAAGCCCTTGGGGACCTTAGGGGGCTTGCCAGCCTCCGCCTTCTGCTCACCGAGATGGTTCTTGACGAAGGCAGAGTGGTAAGGGTTGAACCGCAGCATGACTTGCTTGTTACGGAGAGGGTTCTTCTGAATACCGGCGCGCTTGGTCAAAGAGCCGCCCTTGGGAGCCTCGAGTACGCTCTGGATTTCGGAGCTGTTGATTAGACGGCTCAGATCAGCCTGGGAAACCAGGTTGGACGGCAACAGGAAGTCCTTCTTCAGCTCAGAAGGCTTGGTGGTGGTGCCGTAGATGCTGTCGAGAGCCTTGAACGCAGCTGAGGTCCAGACGATGAATCGGCCGAGGTGACCGCCGGGGGCGAGCTGGAGAAGGTTCAGGGCGTAGACAGAGCAAGTCTCGACACCAGGCAGGTTACGGGTGCCTGTGACGATCTCCTTTCCATCGACCTCAGGGTCGTAGATGACTAGAGGGCCACGACGTTGACGGTGGCGGCGGCCTCTCAGCTTACCCTTACCAGCACGAAGCTTCTTCGACTTCTTGGCCTTCTCAATATCGGCAGCGGCTCCGACGGCGGAGAGAATGGCGAGAGCACCGGCGGTCTTGGCAGCGGCACCTCCTTCGAAAGCAGCCGAGTCGATGACGAGAGGGACCTCGGGGACGGACGAGATCTGGTGGCCACGGGCGAGCAATAGAGGGGGAACAGCCGAGGCGGCAAGAGCCGAGGCAGTAGCGAATCGCCTTTCAAACAAGTTAGTCGGATTATTCTCAGTAGATAATTGACAGTCGATTCCGCTTACTTCTGGCCCTGGTTGACCTTGATGTGCCACTTGCGCCAGATCTTGGTAGGGGCGAACATGCGACCGGAACGGCACATGTTACCGAAGGCAGCCTGACCGGCGCGGTGAGTACCACCACCGGAGACACGGGGAATACGGGCAACAGCGCGACCTAATCCATAGCTGTCAGAAAATTGCCTTCCTCTACATAGAGAACACCAAAGATGACTGACCAGTTCCCCAAGATTCGGCAGAGGTTTGGTGACCGGCCTTCTCGCTCACGGCATACGGCTGTCGCTTGTTCTTGGCCATTCCGGTGTGGACTTGCTGGACGATGTCAGGTCGGATCGGGGATGCGAAAACGGTAGGTATGGTATGGGTAGCTCCCGAGGGAGAACCATCCTTGCCGATGATGGTGACAGTCGGTCGAGAGGCCATCGTGAAGGTCGTTAATCTAAGGTGGGCAGATGTTAGTCAATTGAGAAATATAAGTAGAGGAAAAATTAAGCATTTAATGCTTATGGGAGCGAAGCTAATGGGCGGCACAGGTTATATGGACATACCTCGACGCTGGTTGTTGATGGTCTCTAAATGTGAATTTGGTGATGTTGTTCGTCAGGAAAAATCAAAAAGCCCACCACCAAATTAATTTTCTTGTGGGCTAGAGCGAGGGCTAAGCGAATTTCTGGACTGTGGTCCCACCTTTCTACCCTGTGGACCTCCAAAAATGCAGTATGCATTTAAGCACTACGGATTACTTGCTACATTGGCGGGGTCATACCACCCTTATCCTCATATCTATTCCACTTTTCGTCTCAAAAATGCTTATAAAAAACATTTAGGGATAAAGCGATGGAAAAAAAAAACACAAATCAATTAGGTACTTAAAGCGCAGGTGAAAATAGACATATAGAGCAATCCACGAATATAAATACCTAAAATAGCTAAGTCAAAGAACCTCTAAACTACCTAGGTATATGATGAAAAAAGAAAAATCAATGGTATTCTCCGAATCGGGGAATCGAACCCCGGGCTTGACGGTTCGCAAGTTCTTGAGAGCGTCAAATGTTAGCCACTACACCAATTCGGATTAATTGAACTCATCTACCAAGTTGCTTCAGTGATGTGAACAAGGGTTTGGTTTGCTATTATACAGCTGAGTTAAAGCCTAACGGTAAAACCGCGGCCAATCAGGAGGTTTCCGGCTGTCGCTTTTCTTCTAGTTAGGTTTCTGCCATGAGATAGTAAGGTCTAAGGCTTTAACAGTTTCGCCTGGTTTTTTAGTGCTTGATCGTTTGTACGATTCAACCAGTTGTTTGAATTTGGATTTTGAGATATGTTACGCCAGGTCAAAGACGCCAAAGCTTCTAGTAGACGGTTTAGGGATTGCCTATGGATGAAAGGAAGCCATTCCTTTCCTGTCACATAGCTTCGTCTGAGGCAGTCTGGTATAATCCCGGGGATCAATAGCCTTTACGGATAACCTCGAAAGCCGTCGAAGTGTTAAGTGAGATGCTTGCTGCCTCTGTGCAACCGAGCTATCTTAGGTATATCTCGTATGGGAAGAGAATGCGAGCCAACTAGAATTTATGCTACTAGGCTATCACGAAGGCTAGCTATAATGCCTCTAATATGACAGGTCATTCGTCTCAATTACCTATGTACGAAGAGCTATACTTTATCTTGAATTATGTACCGCCCGAAGCTCAATCCATGACGGACTTTAAGGCCTTGAGTTTATTAGCAGTAAAACGATCAGCATAATTAGGTAGTAAACATTTACTGGGACGGGCTGGTTTCAAAGTGCGGCTCTGGTATACATGGACTTTACTGCTTTGGATATAATGTAAGAGAGGAGTATATATTTGCATGTTTGCACGTTGGGATTCAGATGAGCAAGAACGTGGGGTATATATGGATCGTGGCCATCATCGTGGCCCAATCATACGTGCATGTATTTAATCGTATTCTTTCCAACCCATCTCGCGAGCACCTTCCACATGATTTTGAAAAGGTCCTCAATATGACAGTTGCTCGCTTGGGTTGTGCGCCTCTGTCGGTATGACTTGGCGCTAGGACTGGAGAGGAAGTTGTGAAGTCGAAATCGCGCCGAATTGGAGGCGTGTTGGAGCTGAGATTCTAGATCTTTTCACCGTGTTGAAGGTACGTACCTGAATATCCTACCTAACCCTACATAATCCTCGTCGCGAATCATCTACCCTTGCAAAGAGCCCACTTACCGCACGTGTCGCTCAGTAGTCCAATGGTCGAAAACGCAATATAAGCGATGTCGTTACACGGGCATCTCTATTGGAGTTTTTTCTTCCTATGCTTCATCCAAATAGTGCTCTCCGCTAGAGTCAGCTTTGGCTGCGCTTGTGGAGATGGAGACGCGGGTGAGCTAGTATCGTACGGTAAGATTTTAGATCCCGTCATTGGTGGCCACCTACCTACATTTGACCGACAGATATCCATCGTCTAAGCCGCTGCCGCTTGCTCTAATATTTCTAATGTTTGCTGAGCTCGTACTAGGAACTCGAATCCATCCTAGGATAACTCGACCCGGATGTGAACCATTACAGAGCTGGTGCCGGATACGACGCGGCAAGCGTCCCGGTCCTTAAGCTGAGTTCCAACCGCCAGGCTCTTGGGTGGCTTAGCGTTACCTCTCTTACCTCTCAAGGGCCCAACAGTATGGACATTGCTTTTTTCAACCTGCCGCAATATGATAAGATTTAGCAAACCTGCGGACAGGTAGACTACCAATGACGGATGTCCTTTTTCTCTAGAGGCTGATACGATGGCAACTCCGCGTCAAACTAATCTCTGACGGCAGCGCGAGCAACGCCATTTTTCGAACTTTCGATCAGGTGAGCGCCTAAATACTATTAACATTCAGCCCTCTCACCTCCTTCAACAAACTTAGGCCGGTCTCACTTGTAATACTTGGGACTTCTCGATTGGATGGTTCATGTGCGTGTGAAACAATATGAGTCCATGGCGTTCGCCTGTGTTAATGACTACAAGCCTTTACGAGGTGTAGGTATTGAAATACAAAATCTCAAGATCTGATGCACTACACATACTAATAGATATGTAGGTAGATGTAACGAAAATTTACATACATTTTACAAGTAAATAATTACATGTATCTTTCTAACTGCCTCGAAGCGGCTCGACGGTTGCATGTTCTTACAGCCACCAACCTTCTTCCAGATGCTACCCTACGTTGTATTGCATGTGCGTGGTCTCGTATTTTATTTTTGACAGGGGTCTTGCAGCCGCCGGCCTTAGCTGGTGAGCTCCCCTATCTCGCGGAAATTGTCGAAAGATACTCAGCGCAGGGTAGCGATAGGACATTGTAGCAACCGAGTCACAATGTCGTCTCGCGTATATTCTCTACGATATCTGCACGTCGGGTCTTCATTTTCGGGGCTCGTCCCCTTTTCTCGTCTTGAGCATTGCTCTTGTTTTCCTTGTCCATACCGTCGTTCTGATATTACATTGTTCCTGATGAAGCTGTCGTTTGTGCTTCACTTTGGATGGATTTAACCTTTTTTTTATACATTGCACGGCTTATTTATTTAATATATTGTAATTCATCCTGCTATCTACAATGCATTACGGCACAGTAACCTTATGGCAAGCGTCATGTTTCGTTATCCTTGTTGCGATGCTCGCCACGGCAGACCCGACCTGGCCGTCCCCCAACGACGAACTAGAGGAGATCATGTACCAAGTCTCGGGCTTTAGGGGTAGAGGCTTCGGTGGCACCGTCATCCCGTGTTCTAACGAAGCATCTGGGCCTGGTCGACAAAATGCTGCGGAATGGCTACGAGCTGCATTTCATGACATGGCCACCACTACCTTTCTAAGTAACATAAGGGCTGGTGGCTTGGATGGCTCCTTGCAGTATGAGTTACTCAGTTCGGATAACCTGGGCCCAGGTTTCAACACTACTTTAAAGTTCATGGCCGACTACTATACAAGCCGATCAGGAGTCGCGGATTTGATTGCGCTGGGCGTATACTACGCCGTTAGGTCGTGTGGTGGCCCCGTGGTCCCCGTGGCTGGTGGTAGAGTCGACGCTACCGCAGGCGGTCCCATAGGTGTTCCGCTGCCCCAGAATACTGCCTTCACCTTTAGTCAACAGTTTGCACGAATGGGATTTAGCACGACGGAGATGATCCAAGCCACTGCCTGCGGCCACTCTATCGGGGGTGTCCATGACGCAGAGTTCCCCGAGATCGTTCCTGTTGGGACTACGGAGAACGGCGAAGTTGCCTTGGACTCAACTGTTGCAGCCTTTGACAACAAAGTCGTCACAGAATACATCGCTGGTAACACGACTAATCCCTTGGTGGTTGGGCCGTCCATTAAGGCAACTAGGAATGCTGATTTCAAAGTTTTCAACTACGATAGCAATGTAACCATCACTGCAATGGCAGGTGTCTCTGAGTTCAATAGCATATGTGCAACGGTTCTTCAGAAAATGATAGATACAGTGCCCGATGGTGTAGTATTGTCAGATCCCATTCAGCCGTACGCTGTCAAGCCAGTTGACATGCAGCTTGCCCTCAATTCCGGCGCTACGACAATGCAGCTTACAGGATACATACGCGTCCGAACTACTAACATGGGAGACGACTCCGTATCCAGTCTAACGTTGAACTACAAAGACCGTAGTGGAGGAATCGATTGTGGCAGCACGAGTTGCCAATACACCACGACTCTTCAAGGCATCACAGAGGGCTTCGATGATAATTTTGTTGTAAGTCAACGAAACCCTTACAATAACTCCGTCACTAGCAGGAAGCTAACATGTCAACATCAGTGGTTCCCCGTTAACGCGGCTATTCCAACATCTACAGGCATTTCGTCCTTCACCGTAGACCTCAACATGGCGAGCGGAACCACCCAAAGCTTCGACAACAATGGCAATTCATACCCCATACAAGATGCAATTTTGATTCAGAAACCCCAAAGTTGCCTATTATCTGGCACTCTTACCGTCACGGCTGCCGTAAGGAATTTTTGATGCTCATGGTCGTTGTTAATTGCTCACTTATTTCTTTAGGTCCGGAACGATCGTAAATCTCTGCCTGTTAATATGTATCTCTCATACAAGACGTCGACAGGGGATCCCAACCGGCCTATACCTACCCTGAAAAACACAACGGTTCCTATGATCGAAGGCACCTGTATAGGTGGCTACACTTTTTACACTGCCAACTTCAGTGGCCTTGGCGACCTCGACTACGCGTCCAAAATTGATGTCATCAGCGGGAGTGACTCTTCAGCACTGACAGATGACTTCAATGCGGCAAGTGACTTAGCTGCAACATGCCTGCCTTTCCAAGACCCGCCGTCGTCACTTTGCTCTACCGGACAAGCATCGACTCCTCCTGGATCGTCAACCACCTCGTCTGTTGGTACCGTCTCTTCCACGGTTTCGGTCAGCACTACCTCATCGACCAGTTCTGAGACCGGATCTACCACCTCATCTTCCACGGTAAGTAGCACGAGCAGCTCCACAGCACCAACCGAGACTTTGCACCACAGGGGGGATCTTGGAGAATACGTACTAGTAGGGTGTCACAAGGAGTCCACTGCGGGAAGAGCCTTAAGTGGTGCTTCGTTTGCTTATGATAGCATGACGCTGGAGAGCTGTATGGCAAACTGCACTGGCTATGTCTACTGGGGCACGGAATATGGTCGCGAATGTGAGTTTCTGTACTTGATCGACAGCCTGCTAATGTGTGTCGACTGACACCTGGCTTAGGTTACTGCGCCAATTCGCTCGACCCAACGAGTGAGGATGCGCCCCTGACGGACTGTAATATGGTCTGCAGCGGCGACGCCACGGAATACTGCGGAGACAGCAACAGGATCGAGCTATACAGCACCACTGCTAGCCAGCCTGCCCCGACCGCTACACTTGCTCCGAAGCCAACTGTGTCGGCATACGTCCAAGTTGGCTGCTATACCGAAGTGCCGGGGGGTCGTGCCTTAACAGGGGCAGCTTATTCAAACGACGCTTTAACATTGGAGATATGCGCTTCTAACTGCTCCGACTTCACTTATTGGGCTGTGGAGTATGGGCGTGAATGCTACTGCGGTAACACGCTGGATCCTCTCAGCACCCCGGCCCCTGATACCGATTGCCAAACAATGGTTTGCGCCGGAGACCGCTTTGAGTACTGTGGTGCTGGGAATAGACTTAACCTTTACCAGCTAGGGACAACTATTTCGGAGTCAACGAAGCGGTGATACTGGGCTGGATCATAGAGCGTTGGCCTCCCGATTTAGAGCGTTATGAGAAATGACGAGGAACAAGAACATTGATATACTTACGAGATATCTGTATGACTTATGATGATAGCTACATAGTATAGAGACAATATCATATAATGACGGCTTATGGTTTGACATTAATTGTCTGGATGATCTTGTCATTGATACATGTCTGATCATGGTCATAACGATCATAGTGGGTGGCCATTTTTGGACACATACAGTATAAGTGGTAGGGAACCTGATAATGGTATCAAGGGAAACTAGACACTAAAAGTCCTACTGTAATATTTTCTAACGGACATATTATGTATTTATTGTTAGTTTTCGTTATCTTCTTAGAGGAGCATGACTCAGAATTAGTGCTAATAAGTGACGACCTTGGGGGTTGGTCTTTATGATGATGATTATGATAATACGGATCATACTGGTAATATAGAATAGTAAAATGAGTTGGAATCAATGGCCTGATGAATCGAGAGAACAAAGAATTTAGATAGCTAGGTAGGGCATGACGATGGTTAGCCGGAACTGGGAATTCCTTGGGGTGGTCACACAGAAAAGGCCAGGGTGTTTTGTAGCGCGTCATCCGCGTAAATTGGGTACATGGCCTCACTAAGGTACGTGCACTAGGCACCTGGATATCTGCGGCATCAGCACCTACAGTGCTCACTGATTGATTTAGAGGTAGGCGCTAGGCTACCTGGCAAGCCCCGCCGCTTCTACTTTTCTCAACGGTGATGCTGAAATCCGCAACTACAACTCTGCAGTCTCTCCCATATACTGAGTCGCCCTGACAGTCTTTCATCCCATGTCGTAAAGTAAGCCGCCGCAAACCACATGTACCTGACTGCATGCTATGTACCTAACATACTTCGCACCTTTGCTGATTTTACAACCAGCAAACACCAAACACCTACGGCTGTCTTTGTCCACACCCTCTTATAAAGCGATGCGCATTCGCATGAGTTGGAGACGGAGCTTGGTAGTGCACTTGCATATTGCGAAGACAAGACCCTAAGGTCAAGCATGTCGACTGGTATGATCTAGGCAGCCAACTCCCTGCGAAATTATCTTTGACTGACTCCCGAACCTAAAGGGACGTGCCCTTCGGAGATCCATCCTCACCTAACATTCCTTCCGAGATCGCCGGCGAGGTTCAAGCAGCCTGGCGAACGGTGGCTCTGTAAGTTGAGCCAGCTAACGCCCCGAAACGGGCGATAGCAACATGGGCCCTTCTATTGTACGTTATCGTTACCGCGCAACTATGTCTAAAGCCAGGTTTCGTCGTGTGCTGACTTGAGAAAAGTTGAAGAAGTTCAAATCTGTCAATCCTGTAAACTACCTCCAGGGAAACAACCACAGTTCACTCCTTCGTCGATCCGAGTCCCCACACCCTCTCCCGAGTTCACCGCCTGCAAAACGACAAAAGGTCGAAGATTCTAGTACACACACTCAGGCTCAATTTGCTTTACTACCCAATAATGAGGTCATTGGTCGGCCCACTTCGCGCAAGCGCTCTTTCGACTCTATTAGCGACTCCCAGCAGACGTCAATATCGCAGCCGTCTAATTCCAAAGGGCACCACTCTATCCAACCGAACGTCAGCGAATATCGAAATTTAAGAAATCATACTGCCACGGGTTCACCAAGAAAACGAATCCGATCCAATGCACGTAAATACGATATGGGGCCTAGAGTAAGACGGACAGGCGACGAAGAGATCCATCTTCTTTCGTCTGATGCGGGGGATAGCGATGGAGATGTGGAAGTCGTCGAGAATCCTGAAACTGAAGGGATTGCCCACGGGCAACGATTCGAGCAGCGTCAACAACCTCTCGATGCCATCGGAAAGCACTTCAGAAGCAGCAACGGGAGGTCTGCCAATGCTTTCCCAACCAAAGCCGCCCGAACGCTCAACAGTGTCATTGATTCTACAAAAGGGAAGAGGAAAAGTCTGGGCTCCAGCCCAGATGAGCTTGCCCCAAAGGTGCAAGACATGAGAGGAAAATTGCGAACTAGGCCGCCCGGTTCTCCTTCGCCCAGCATGTCTAAGAGGGGAAATATACCAACAACCGATTTCACAGGTCCCAGTACCGAACTAAACCTCGCGAGGGATATCATTGGCGGTGGGCTTCGCGTCTTACGGGCAGCCTCTGGTAGCTACAAATATGAATCCGGCAAGGCAGATAACCCGGATGAATGTTTCCTCAGGGTGGGAAAAATCAGCACCATACTCCTACCGGCCGACGTGGCTGGGCGGGAAATGACAGGATACGAATATTGTTCCGTCAACTATATCAAAGTCAATAAGATTTTGTATTCGACAAGCCCGACCTGCCGAATAGTTCACATAGAACGTTCCTCTTCCCCCATGACTAGCAGCGCCCCGAAGCTCGTATATGAATTCCAAAACCGTAACGATCTCGATAACTTCATCAAATGGGCAAAGTCACACAAAAGAAGTGGGACGTCAAGGCCTAAATTTGACGAGACAGACCAGTGAGCGCCAGCACCATCTTCTTCATAAACAATTGCTAACGCAACTTATAGAAAGATGCTTGAGAGAATACTCGACCATATGCTCAGCCAAGCGACTAGGAACACTACCATCAGGGACAATCAAGCTGATGATGTGAGACAAGTTGAGCATAATCGCGCAGTAGAAGCAAAACCCACCACCCAATCTCAAGTGCCAACTAGCCATATAAAGAAGAAGGACTTGATGAAGCCTCTTACTTCTATGTCTCCATCAAGCCCTAAAACTATGGTCCTCCCCGACGAAACCCGGCGCCATAATCCTCTACGACAGGCGCGAACGACTCGCTCTTCCTTTGCACTTATAGGCTCTCCAGAATCACCCAAACGCTCAGAAGCCCCTGAGCCTGACGGATGGTCGGTCCAAAATAAAGATTGGGAGAAGGAGTGGCGTAATTCACTCGTCTTCCCTCCTCACGGCAAGAGTCGAGCTACTGTCGACAAGGAGGATATTTCCCGATTAGACGAGGGTGAATTCCTGAACGATAATCTACTAACGTTCTACCTACGCTACCTGCAACATTCATTGGAGGCAGAAAGGCCAGATCTTGCACAGAAAATCTATTTCCACAATACGTATTTTTACGAGAAACTCAAGTCCACGAAGACCAGTGGAGGCATCAACTACGACAGTGTTAAGGCATGGACTTCCAAAGTCGACCTATTCACCAAGGACTTCATCATTGTCCCTATTAACGAATATACTCACTGGTACGTTGCGATCATCTATAATGCGCCGAAACTCCTACCATCCCCAGGCCAAAAAGAGGTACCGGAAAGTCAAAGTGCGGATACCATTACCGTCGAGGAAGATATGGCCGATTCTGGGAAAGTTTCCCGTGCGTCTTCTCAGAGTAGGAAACCAGACGAACCTAGAGGTGCAGAAGCCATGATTTCCGCGGCGGATAGTGATGTGATAAACCATTTGAGTCGTATGTCAATCGGCAGCCCAGACCTTTCAAACAGCGAGACTAAGCAGACAATAGCGACCGACCAGGAAAGCCAGAAAGCGGAGTTACAGTTAGTTACCGGTGAACAAGACGTGGAGGAAATCCTAGACAGGAGCGATTCAAGAGTGGACCTTGAACAAGTCCACCCGTCGAGTTCTAATCACCGAGGCAAGAGAGCAGGGAAGAAGCCCAGCATAGGCCCTCGGAAGTTCAACCCAGATCACCCAAGGATCATCACGCTCGATTCTTTAGCAATACATCATTCTCCAGCATGTAGAAGTCTGAAGCAATATTTGGTTGCAGAGCTCAAAGACAAGAAAGGTATCGAAATTCCGATTCCTGGAGCTCTGGGTATGACGGCCAGGGCGGTACCCGAGCAAAATAACCATTGCGACTGTGGGCTATTTCTGCTGGGGTACATTAAGGAATTCCTAGACAACCCCTACAAATTCGTTCATAGTATTCTTCAGCACGAACCGATTGACTGGAATCTCGACCCATCAGAGCTGCGTAATACTATTAGAAACTTGATCTTTAAACTGCAGAAGGAACAGCAAGATCGAGACGATGCTCGCAAGCAAGAGAAGCGGCAAGCTGCCTCGTTAAAGAAGAGAAAACACCCAGAATCTGAACAGCAGGCGACTAGCCGAAGCGTGTCTGTGACGCCGACAGAAGGAGCCGTTATCAAGGAGAGTGATAATGAAGCCACGCCGAGAAAGAAGTCACCCACGCCCAACAGTTCCCGCTCAAAACCCAAGCCTGTGTCTGCCTCTGCAGAGGATTGGGTTATACCAGGATCATATCCTGTGTCACCGGCTGCTGTGAGGGTAGAGACGAGAAGCTCGCCGGTTGTCGTGGGAGCACAGACAAGAGGCTCGCTTGTTGTGGTTGATACGGATAAAGCTGAGCAGAACGAGATTCAGAGCTTTCTCCCGCCGCTCTCTGAAACCCCGCTCTCCGTAACCGCATCTGGTTCTTCGGAAATAAGACCAGTGGTCGTTGACGAAGTTTCTCAAGCACAGAACTTGGAACCTGTACAAAACCACAGCAGTCCTAAGCAAACCAGCTCAAGAACAGTGGTCAGAATGTCGCCGCAGCATCTTGAGGGCTATATTGAACTATATGCGGAGCCGCGTGTCAGGCCTCAAAGCAACGAGACGCCGACAACAAGTCCTTACTTCGCGGGACGGCAAGATGGTGATACGATGCCTTCGGCTAGACTACGTGAACAGCTAGAGCCGTCGCCTATCATTGATATCTCGGACTAGGTAGTTCGAGGTCGTGAGCACTATGAAGGGGGTAAGACTGAAAATGGGGAAAGCCTGGGGAGAGCATTCGAGAGATCTACGATCATCGTAGACCTCGTACATATCTGCATGGACATGGCGTAGAGGTTGCTTTTGAAGGTTGCATTGCCCATATACCCTTGCCGGAGCTGGATAAGGAGGCTCGTGGCAAATATTAGGGCGTTCGATGCTGTAGGTCCATCAGCAAGCAAATACGTTAATAATCTAAGCCGACTCCTGCCCTGAGTGTGACATTCTGTGATTTCTTCTTACGTGAATTGGGTACTCTGAGTAGGGAATGCTTCTTTTGGGCCGATGTAATGATTGGACTTATTCTTGGATACTCTTGGAGAGCAGGATATGCTATCAGAGTGTACTGGTAAGTAAACTTTGTAAAATAAAAAATAAAAAAAGGGAAATATCTTTCAGTATCGTGGGTTTCTAACAGCTACTCGGCGATATCAGGTTGCAGAGATGGTATTCTTCTCGTCATAGTCCCACTCCAGAGAGTCTATTTAGATACTTTGAGTTCACTTTTCACCGACTCAGTCTTCCCATATATAATAGGAGCAAATCCTCTACGAGCAACACGCTTGCGACACCGACAGCTATGGCATCATCCACGAGACACGATACAGGTGACTTGGCAAGCTTAGAATTGATCAATATATAATTACTTTCGAATCGTTACTTCTTATCCCCTCTCCTTTATTTCCCTTCTCATCACGCCCTCTTAGTGTTCGCCTCGTCCTTCTTCTTGATAGCGGGGAGCTCGAAGACGGCGCTGACGCCACCGGCAAGCTTCTTCCACAGGCCGAAGTCGCGGTCCTGGTTCCAGGCGAGGACGCCGACCCAGGGCTGGACGTTGTAGTGGACGCGCAGGGTGACGTCGCCGGTCTCGGCAATACGGCCCGTCGGGTGCGTGATCTGGTACTTGGGCTTCTGGTTCTTGAGGGACAGCTTCCCGCGGCTCGGGTCCACGCTCTTGCCCGCGGCGCTGCGCCGCAGCTTCTTGAGGGCCGTCGGCCCTAGGTTGCTCAGGTGGTCCGACGACGGGCTCGTGATGATGCTGTCCCAGATCACCGCCTTGTTCGTCTGGTTCATGCTGTCGCCGACGGGCGGCGCAGGCCACTCCGCCGTCACGTAGACGAACAGCTGCTTCGTGTTCCAGGTGAACAGCGACGACAGGTCCGCGTCTAGCGAGAACTTGATGATGGCATATTCTTCCTTCTTGGTGCTGTAGTAGTGTGGGCGGCCCTTCACTCTGGTGGTTTGCCGTCGCGTTAGCTATGTATAACTCTTCTGGAGCAGAGACGTGGAAGCTAGCTCTTACACTTGGACATTGGTCGTCTTCACGGTGGCGCTCGGGGTTCTGGGTGCGGTAAAGTCGGAGGCGGCGATCAGGGCGGCGACGACGAATGCGACGGTGGTAAAAAAGCCGAATACATTTTGTATTCGGGTTAGAGAGTTGTACATGGCGGGCTAAATCGAGTCCCCAGGAGCTGACGGAGGAAGGAGATAGGAGGAATCGAGCTTCGGGTAATCGCCAATCGCAAATAAAATCCAATTCGTCTGTCGCTTGTGAGTCGCTTGTATGAGGTATTGTATTTATTATTTTATTTCAGCATCTGGGTGCGGCCTTGTCTCCGCCCCTTGGACAATGTAAGACAGATCAAACAATTGTGAGGCCACGTTTTAGCGTATTAGCATGCGCCGTCATAAGGATTTCTTATCGATACATAGCAATTCCTTATCGGAAGCTTATCAGCTCCATTATCTTTGTGTCACTTCTTGGCGACCCCTTTCTACTGCGGGGGCCGAATTTCGCAGCTATTCCGACAACCCCTATTTGCATTGTTTGCCTCTTGTGACTCGAATACAACGCAATGAAAAGCTTCCCTTGTAAAACTCGGTCAATTACCTTATATCGGCTTTTGTAGGAGCATTTATTTCACCGTCACCACCCGACCATTGCTATCAATGATTAAGATCTCAGCCCTCGAAAGTGACAGCTCTTCTTAATGACTATTTCGCCACATCATGTACTCTTTAGAACCCAGGTGGTGCTATTTACTTGAAATTTAACTACATCACCGCCTCTTATATTATTCATGTTGTCCGACGCCACACCTCCCTGAGATGGATAACAAAATTGAAACTTAGGGTCTTCTATGTGCTGTGCTGGCGTTGAGGAAAACCCGGACGTACCATACATTGACCTGTAATTAACATTAACACTTCGTCACTGTAGTCTCATCCCTGCTCTTCTTCTTAGTCACGTACAAAAGGCCCAATGAACAGGGAGAGGCGGGGGAAAGTCATGAATAAGATGGCAAATCTGAAAAGTGTGCCTTTTAACCCCCCTTCCTAGGACAAAGTCTGCCAGTTCTATTTAATAGATGGCCAGGTATGCAAGAATGGCAGAGCCTGCGACCGGATTTCTATAGAAACATCGGAACAGGAGTCGCTTGCCTCGATCTACGTTTGGGTCCCATTATAATGACAATCTCTTCACTAAGCTACTTAAAAAAATTTCTTTTGTTGCCAGATTACATCACTGAATATGTTCTTTTCACTCGATGGGACCATATTGAGAAGCACATGCTGGTATACGATCCATGGACATTGGAAGTTACTATCGAGAATTCCAAAGAAACCACGATCGGTATGCACGGCTAGTTTTATTCATTCAATTTAGAGATATATCTAACCCAGGCAGATTACGAGGTCCGCATAATAAAGTTACCTCCTTATAAATCGTCGACGAACGGTCTCGATCACTGGGAAATCTATGTAAATAGAAAAACAGGCAGTCTTGTGGCACGAGAGCCAGGGCAAGAAGTACTGACCGACCACTATTTCCGCGTTCTACTGAAACTCTCCGGCATAGGAGTAAAAGGCCGAATCTTACGCAGGTTGGGAAAGCTAGACAGACTTGTAATTTTAGTGCCTGGGAGCAATCACTATTCAGTTGACGATGAACAAAGAGAAAATAGCGTGGAGGTCAATAAGACTAAAAAATACAGGGACAACATGATTGGAGGAATAGCATCAAGGCTTTGGTCCACGGCCACCGTTGTGTGATTATGATGGAATAGGTCGATGGGGGAAGGATTTTTATGATAGAGTATACAATATTTCCAGTGTCTTACGTTTCGTATCCCTATTTCATGTATACCTACCTATCTATCTTACACCACTCCTCACTTCACTATATCTTGCGTACCCAGTTGATACCGTTAATCCCCAGTAGAAACCACGATGCCATAACCCTAGGTATTCCCATGTAGCAACCTCTAAATTCAATGGTCTACCAAGGGATTCTTAACAAAATGTCAGTATGTGTATAGATAAACGTGTGGCCCTAAATCAATTCCAAATTTGCTTAAGAATACATCCATATTCCCTTACCTACAAGACTCCTATCCTTATTCACGGCTCATCTAAATCCACGAACTTGTACGCCCAAAAGGAGCACCACTGAAAGGGCGTATATAGTTAGCGAGTTACTTATAGCTAAGAGGCATAAGAGATTATGACATTGTGTGAAGCCTCGAAGGATGGTGTATACTTAACCCAGGTACGATGTAGAAGTAATGAAAAGTTAGATAGAAAGTTTGAGATCTACATACGATAAAGCACAGCCCGCCCACTCCGAGGCTGGCCAGATAGAATATGGCAGCCTATGCGAGAGTTAGTCGGTATCCTTCGTTACCGGATCTAGTAAAGACGGTCATATATGAGTGCGGTTCCATGATAACACATACCTCTTTTCCATGGAAACCTTCGCTATATCAGGGTGTGCAGACATATACAGTTAAGCCCACGAGGAAGGCGACAACAGAATATGCTAGAAGCATCATAGGTGCCTGCCAGGTAAACACCATGTTCCAACGAATGCTCACCCCGACATCATCGTCGTCAGTGCTTTCGACAGTGTGAGACGCAGCTTTGTTCCACTCCAGTTGTTGTTCTCTCTTTCCTCTTTCACCTTTCTCACAGGCGTCGTCGCGTCCCATATCTGATTCGATTGAGGGCAGATTGGTTCGAACGCTTGCGACAGATGCCTGCGAAGGCGAATGTTTTCTTTTGGCATAGCAAACCATAGCCACATCGCGTATGAGGGGTGGATCCGAACCCATTCGGGCACTTCTCTGTGCAAGGGCAGTGAAGATGAAGGACTGGGATGCCGAGAGAAGTATTGCGAAGAGCGATAGTACAAGTGAACAATATCGTGCCGCCGGTCCAACCCAATGCTCATTGTTATACGTTTCCCAGGAAAAGCAACCGATTACAGCCGCGGAGAGAAGTGTGCCCTATGCCAATTAGTCAATTAGTTTCGCATCATATGAGACATCTAATATGACCAGCAGTTTTATTCATATAGGACCATGCCTCTAGTTTTCAGAAAAATGCTGGGAAGCAGACCCATCTCCACCTATAGGTTAGGTAGATAGGCAGCGAGTAGATGTTAAAGAGAACATACAGCCACCTGGATGAAATAGAGCTCGTGCAATTTGCGATCTCGCCAGCTCGTTAACATCATAGCGAGCTGACCGTCGCTCTTGTAGAGCTTCATAGCATTTGCTATAGCAGCTATCGGCAACAGCGTATTTTGCCTGAAGAACCGATAATAAGGAAGGGTAACGAGGTTCATAATAGTGTGTCCTAATAAAGAGGCTGCCTTGCGAACCATGGGCCGGAACCACGCGGGCCGTAATCTCCCCATAGCTCACCTCTTTAATTACTTAGGTAGATATGAATAGCGAATGTGAAGGTGTTAAACGTTAGGTATGCTTTGTGGATTTCTGGGGGTTTTTTTTTCGGTTCGAGACAATATATTGATTTATGGTTCACATTATGAAAACTCTTCATAACGTGGACAAGAAGGTCATGTATGGCTACACAAGTTTTCTACCCCACGTGGCTGAGCCTTGCCTGATGACAGCATAGCTCAGGTATTTCTACTTCCATGTCTTCCTAGGAACTATTGGCAAATGCTTTAACTGCCTGAGTCACACACCAAACACTGTTGGATCAATCAACATCTGTTAATGGGGGCATGCTTATTAATACGACCAATCGTACAGACCTCACTCCGTACACTATTCTGAAAAAATCACCGGCCTCTATATGTCCACTGGCCGCCTGCGCATTCCTCTAATGCCACCTCTATTTGAGCGTCACTCAACTTGTGTCCTTCTTTCAGGTGGGCGACGAACTTGACCTCGTCGACTTCGCGGCAGTAATCGTCCGGGCAGTTCGCCAACTTACAATCAAAATACGTTCCCAACGCAAACCTTTTCCATTTGAGCATGCTCGCCCTAACTCGGTCTCGTCTAGCAGTAACTAACTCATTTGCGCACCGACGTAGAAAAGATTCTATCGTAGGATTATCGCAGAAAGTGTTTAGCCTGTTGCGTATCGTATCCATGGTGTTTCGACCTGCTGACATCGATTCCCAGGAATCCATTTGTATCCCGATCAACGCATTTGGTTCATTCAAGCGGTAATAGGAAAATGATAGATGTTCCGCCATGGTTAACATATGACGATGGACTGGTTCTGGATCCGTAAGGCGCGCTATAGCGTTCATGATGGTACGTTTAAATTTTCCTCCACGTAGTGCCTCTCTAGGCCGAGCCGTTCCGATGCTGACGAGGGCCCCGACGCTCATGTGCCCGGGTAGCTGCAACCGGAGTGTATCATGCACTTCCTTAGACGGATTATTCAAAGGCCCAAAGCCTCCGTCCTCAAGCTGCTCAATTTGTGGGATGGCTCTGTACTGGGATGTTTGCTCTTCGACTGGTAGATTTGGAAGTGTTGGATCTCGATGGAAACTGCTGTCGAATGCGAGTTCCAACGGCTCGAAATAGAAAGTAGCTCCTGTAGCCGCCCGCGCAATATGCCATACACGGATATCTTCCAGTTTTGCGATGTATCTACCCATACTGTCCAGGAGATCTCTTACGGGGTTTTTGTCCCCTTTGGGTCTCGGTCCAATCTCGTATGAACAAAAGACTAGGGGGGTTTCAACGACTCCCCCGGGCCGGACTTGGTTTGCGGTGACAAGGCTGCGCGTTTGTGAGTTAACTGAAGTCTACCCATTTAGCTTTGAAACTTACACTCGACACAACCCGTATCCTGTAGAAAACCGAGCATTTAGCCAGTTATCCACACCCCCTTCCATTCTTCGCGAGATCACATTCTTAATTACATGCTCAAAATTGACGGTATCGTATTTGCAACGGTTGACAAAGCCTAGGGTACTCATATAATGGATGTGGCGTGGGCGACCGAACACCAGCCCGGCTAACTTCTGGTACTCCTCAATGCAATCTTCGACTGTCATCCTAAAACATCCCAACATGATGGATATCAATCTATTACAATATTAGCAAGCAACTCGATATCTGGTCAGAGGATAGGGAATCCTCACCCTCCTGTTGACGTCCCAGCAATATAATCAAAGTAGTGGCATGGTAAATATGGTGTGAATTTACCATCCTCCAGATGAGACAAGTTGGGTGGTACCGCGCAGGGAGAAAAACTAGAATCTGCTCTGTCGACAAGGTCCCTCTCTTCTGACTTCTCCTCTTCCTGTATGTACATCATCAACTTCTGTAGGAAAAAGAGGCTGTAGAGGCCCCTCACCCCACCGCCATCTAAACAAATATGTTAATACCAGTTTTAGACATTGACGTCAATGACGAACCAAATGTAAGAACATTCTTCTTCGACCAAGGGTTTGGGTTTGCCATGTGTCAATTTGCACAGACCAAGCACACGTTCGATTATCACTGTATGGCAGTGTCAATGATAGATAATCGGTGCCACTCGCAACAACAACTTGGCTATCAGCACTTCACGCCGAATACGGTACCGGTACCAAAGGATTGTAGGGCCAGGAGGTAAAGAGGAAGAAAGATGTCACAGACTTGTTGTCGAGGAGATAAATGAAGAAACATGGAGCCCATGGCCTGGGGCGAGCAGTTGGAGCCTAGCCACATGATACATTACCGCCTGGAGTACAAGGGGTGAGGTGCTCGGCTCTCCGCATACAGCCTGCTTCGCAATTCTCAGAAATTGCATTTTGGGGAAGCACAAACAAGGTTGCTTCTGGGCCACCGAAGTCGGAGAAACTTAGATTGTTATGCATTATTTGGGTAAAAGACGACCTGTGCAAGACATACTCTGCAACAAGGTATATTCTATATTAGGTATCATCAAAACTATCGAGCCTCGCAGCAATACACATATCATAAAAAGTAAGGGTGCGCCATGTCACACAGCCACATTGAGCTACACACGCCACGATGTTAGTTATCTTCTAGCCAACGATTAGGCCCTCAAGTAGGGTGTACTGATATACGAGGCAACACTGGTATTGAGTGGCTATCACGAATTGGAGGTATATGGGGGTCGACCTGTAAGGCGGACCAGCAGCGCTTGTAGTGGCAACACCTTAAGGTTGACACCAAATTGTAAAAATACGCATTGGGCATATAAGGATTGAAATCTCTCATTCATTGGGAAGAGAAAGAAGTCAGGACCTTGGGACCCAAAAGAACGATCAACTGAATTCTGAATGTAATATTCCAAACCCTGATAAACAACCCTTATCACAACAAGGGACTTGCTGATTCTAACTACAAGAGCTGGGTTAGGCATCAATACTATATGCAGTTGAAATGTCAACGGTAGTGTCATATTCCATTGGATCGATTTTAAAAGAATTATAATCTAACATGAGATTGCAGAACTCTCTTTATAATAGAACCTTTTTAAGTAGGGGGGACATGGGAAAATAGTACATAGATGATGAATAGGACACACCCGATCTCTTGATCAATTTGGGGCAGAGGTGGGGGGGGGCGGAGACGCTGTGTAACCTATGTGTTTAGGGTGAGGTCACCGCTACTTAGGTATCTGCCAGGCTACAGTGCCTTGGCATTATTCGGCTTGTCCTTTTTTCACATTCCTTCTGTTAACCACCCTTTAGTTTTTAATCACCCCTTATTTTGCGTATCAGAGTTCTAGTTTGGTGGCGAAGCGTCAGTGTCTCCGCGCTTTGCTACCTCAGTGGGCCCGCGGGTTGTTTGACAGACTCGAGGAAGTGGTGTCATAAAGCCAACGAAGCAATGGGGGCACAACAGCGTTGTTGCGCGAAGAGCTATGGACCTAACTACTACAAGCCTCTATATATATACGAGATGCGAAGAAAAAGAGACTCGTCTCAAGAGCCTCAACCCCTGGAGATCGCATATCCATGGCTTCCTGTCTTCCGGCAGCTATCTACCCGAACCATCGTCCTACAAGAGAAAGGAGGAAAGAGATGAGGCCTGAGGACTAAGGCCTAGCAAAAGGAGAGGGAGTTAGGATAGGCACACCTATTTTGTTATGTATTCTATGCACTAGGTTTCATGACACGTAGAGCAATAACATGGTTGATTCCCTTGTTACACGGGGGGCCTCGTGACAATCAGGGATGGCATTCCAAAACTCACACATGGCCCTGAATGGATTGATCCGCAGAGATATCATAACAGATATTGGAGACGGAGGAGAACTTGCGAAATTAGCCTGGTTGCTACGCAGACATACATGTGTTGTATCGGTGTTTGAGGCTGTGATGTAAGAATTTGTTTCCGGGGAGGTAGCCATCAAAACATTGATTGCTAGGGTACTAAATATAGAAAGACCCCCAACTAGTAGATAAAAGGGGCAAACAGAGCTTAAAGAGCCTAAAACTCGGTTTTGGCCTCTTATGTCACGCGTCTTTCCTGGAAGTCAGTGACGGGTTTAAATCCTCCCTTAAGCCGAGCTGTACTGAGGGTGACGAGTGTGTCAACTCTCACATATTTACTTGTTCAGTTAGTGTGGTTGGTGTCATGGTAGGAACGGGTCGTGGAATATAGATCAGACGAGATATATTGTCTGTTTGCCTTTTCCTAGAATAGAAGCTAGGTAGTTTGGGTTTGGTAGTCATGCGTTGACTTGTACTCACTCAGTTGCCAAGCTGCCGTTTCCCTCTTGATACGCAACTATGATTATCCCAGTTTTATAAGGCTGCATGAAACTGAATTCTCGCCATTTCAGGGGAAAATTTAAGCAACACGCCCTCTCCGAGAAACATGCTTCCTCTGCCCAATGGTCAGGACCAAGGTTAACTACTCCCCTAATCGTTGGGTCTTATCTCGTTGCTGTTTCGAGTAGGAGATGACTTGCTTTGTTGACAAGCAAATTCCAATAGAGCAGTAACATATACACCCCCCTATAATGCTAGTCTGGGTCGCTTATTAGTCTCGTAGCTTTTATAAGAGGACTCAATGAACCAGTAGATCAAATCAATGATTTCTGGCATTCTGGGCCCAGTTTTTCGTGAAACTTTAAGCAATTGAAATTGGGATTGATAGCTCTCTTGGGCATTGTAGTCAAGCTCATAAGCTCGGCTATCTACTTGGTTCTTGATTGCTTGAGCCTTCCCTGTCTATCCTGTTTATATTGAGATTTCGTGACGCTATGGCGGTTTTCATTACTGGAATCTCATTGCATGATCGTATCAACAGGGTTGATGTCTCTTGGTGAATGTTCTCGAAAGGGGGATCGTCACCTGACACAAGGGCTTCAATGGCTGCGTATCCTTTTGAGAGGTTTCATTATCAACCGCACTCGGAGAAGTCGATTGCAAACTGTCATGCTTTTATACACATGCTGGGTTACTATGTACAGCACCCAAATAAAATTACAAACGCCTCTTCGCGAGATATCTCGGGGGTTTCGTTGGCGGCCATTCCATATAGCCCACTACCAACCCATCGTGTGCAAAACATCATCATCCATGCAACCCTGATGCCCTTCTAGTGGCCATCCAACCCCTATGATACACTTTTTTCGTTGTCTTCCACCTGATACTCTTAAGGTGGACAGAACCCAGCCCCAGCTAGGCTGATACTAGGTCTCATTCGATAGCACGTAACCTACGCGAAAAGAAAATCTATAGTCATGATTTTGGTGTGAATTCATCCACCCGAGAAGCACCTGTGTTGTACACCGACACAGGGATTAGGCCTAGTAAGACAGGGTGAGAAATGGTTTGGTACTGGACGGGTTCGCATGCCAGTTTCGCAACTGCATGAGGAGCGTCCTAATGCCAGGTCACTAGGATCACGTATTATATGTATCATGATGGTAGGAGAGGGGAGCTTCTTTATATGGTAGAAAGTCGTCCAAATATGGCGGAGATGGAGACTTAGAAGGGGATGTTAGGAGATGATTGGGCGCCGAGGGTCTCTTGTTGCTCCTGCAGCTCTTCTGGTGAAGATTCGAGACTAACTCCGAGACCAACCTTGGCGGATTGCTAAAGGGAAGAAGTCAGCAAGGCAATCTATGCCCGGAAGTTAGGAGAGATACTCACGGAGTAGTGGTCCACATCGGCACAGAAGGACATCATGACAGTTGGTGCTATACGCTTCTCGAGATAGCAAGCCAATTTGCCCTTGGAATCAACTTGTGCACGGAATACCGACATGCGGAAATCGTACTTGACACCCACAGACGTAATACCCTCTTTCTGCAAGCCACCTCCCATTAGACCACCGGGACCAGGGGCGACCTGGAGAGTTATGTCGGCACCGGCCTGCACCTTGTCTGATATCTTGCGCCAGTACGTCGCGTTGAGGGCACCTTGAGATGGATGGAACTGTCCAGTTGTAATCCAATCATCGGTCTTGTACCTTGCGGAATATGATAGGGCGGACTCAGGAGGTTGATTAAGTGCAGCTCGTTGCCAGACAGTCTCGATACCAAGGGAAAGCTTGCGCGTAATGGATTGAAGGTGGCTGAGAATGAAAATGCCGGTTAAGCCGCCTTCAAGATACGAAGGGTTTAGCATCTTGACGGAGGAAGTGAAGTCGCTACCAGTATACTCGTGTTCAATCGAGGCCATATCCTGTGCTCCTATCTGAAACTGAGTCTTGGTGACGAGGGCAGGGTTCCACCGGTAGTTGAAGCGAGTTGAGAGCGTTCCATTGTTGTCCATGTTTCCTTGGAGGAATACCTACAAGAGGAGAGGGTGATTGTTAACTAGGTATTCTTCACCGAAAGGAATAGAGGGAATTATTTATTTTACTGACCTTGTTCGTCCCAAAAAGTCCGGCAAAGGCATAGGGATTCTGATGTTCGCCCATGGCAAATTGATGCGAAACCTGGAAGTAGGGCGATAGGCTGACGGCCTTGGTGAGGTCGGCTCTTATGCCCGAGTGCATAAAGTTGGTGAGAGAAACATCACGCTGGACCTCCTTCGCAAGGGCTTCCATAGTGCCGGGGTTTGACAGGCCCAGCTTGGCCCGTCTATCAGAAAAGGATCTGTATGCATTGGCGACAGCATTGGCCAAAGGGTTTGCGGTAAGGAAGTCCAAGGACGACGGCCCGGAGGGTTGCGACTCGAGGTTGAACGCCATATTGTGTATGGCGTTAACGGGAACTGACGTCGACGATGGGGAAGAATGGCAGGGAAGTCAAACAAAAGCGGTGGATTACGAAGGATAGAGAAGAACAGCAATTCAACTCTTGTCGTAAATATATAGCACCGACAAAGGCGACGTTGTGACGAAGGATGCCTAGCTTCCCGAGGCTGTGAGGCTCTTGACAACAGAATCAAATGTGTCGTCTTTTTGGCTTGCAGAAAAAAATGATTTTCTTTGGGGTTCGCAAGCAGTGAGATCAACATCCTGGTCCGTGACCTCTACACCTAGTCCAGGGCTGTTGTTGTGGGGACTTTGGCATTCTTAGGTAAGGCCCCCGCCGTCCAATTTATCGGATTAACTAGCCCAACCGATTCCATTAGGTGCTTAGGTAGGTGCTTGTCTGCTGAAAATTCAAGGTTCACGCCAACGTGCCCCGCCTCTGGGAACAGCTTCAGTTCACCTGCCCTGCAAGATCCATTGTCCAATACGGTCAAAATTCGGCAAATTATTAAGGCCCTGATGTCTTCCCCCCACTACCCTTGGCTTTTAGAACTGCAGTGCACATCTCCATTCTCCATCTTTACATCCTTACATAAACCTTGGCGGTTCGCTCAGGCACTCGGCATCCTTGGAAGAGTCCAATTAGAGACTGAATGCATCCCGGATACTGCTTTCTTCTCTCCTCAGAGTATTGATTCACCTACTATCACAGTCCGTGGAGGATACAGCATAAGCTACCTTGCTATCTCATACCTAACGAGGACCGTCCTATCCGACTGATTAAGCTTCATACGAGTAGTCCATTGCGCGATTATAAGCATTTGAAGTTTCTGTTGCAAATTTTAACTTCACCCTCTCGTTGGATCCTCAGATATTTCCTTGGTTGCGCAAAAAGTGAAACAATCTCCCACTACCCTTCCTATGAACAACCCTGTTTCGACTAGGCTATAGGATAGAATAGGGAGGAATCCTTACCATCTCATCTTGTAGGGTCAGGATCCCTTTTATGGTGAGGTCTTGGACTTTTGACCCTGATTCTGAAGGCGCCTGGCTTAAGCGACACCAAAACGCATACGTTCTTTTATAACACTCCACCTACTTCAAAGTTCCCCTGTGTTAGGTGAGAATATATCAACCCACACATACCTACCGGGGTCATTGGATCTGTGAGTTATCGCAAGCATTACTGCGGCTCTTGAAAACTTAGACAGTTTGAGAGCAAGGGCCGCAGAAGCCGGAGATTCTTACCATGGATACACTACTGTAAGTGCAATGTCCTTGCTTGATGACTGTCTTGTTAGTTGGCCGCCTTGCAAGGAGCCGGGTTCCTTGGGTTGAGAGGCCGAGGCAACGGAGTGGGTTGGTCGACTGCTACGGGATTAGTAGGAAAGAACGGAAGCTATAGCTTCTACTGGGGAGCACAAGCAAAATCCGACGGAAACAGCCTTTGATAGGACAAGAATTAGCTCCTGTTACATCTCCAATCTCTACAGCACAAGACCCGTTGTTCAACCTTTTGTCTTATCTGGCATTTTCTCCTTTGAGATTAGGAATTAATACGAGTGATTGTACTAGCACCGCGGACATTGCCGCGAATGCTCCCAGATATCGGCGCAAAAGCAGCACTTTCATCGATGGCATTCATGATGTCCCTGAAGATGGCGATAGGGCCCCAGCCCAGCTATATAGCACCATGTCGGGTAGGCTCTTTCACTCCGGCCGTATAGCAATTGTCATGGTGGGACTCCCTGCTCGAGGCAAAACGTGAGTCCCCATGTGCCGTTTCTCGTGTCGGGTGTTTACTAATGTCATCATAGCCATATTGCTGTATCATTAGCACGGTATCTGGGATGGTAGGCTAGTCCATCCTAATTCGTTGAACATTATCTTACGAGTTTTAGGTTGGGAGTCAAAACGCGCATCTTCCACCTTGGAGACTATCGTCGAGCTACCGTTGGCCAAGGTGGTCATGTTCCCGAAGATTATTTCTATCCTAATGCCTCTCCTGCATCTGTCGTACTACGTCAGAAAATCTTAAAGAAATGCCGAGAAGACATCTACGGCTGGCTCAACCACGAGAACGGCCAGGTAGCAATATACGATGCAGTAAATCCTACCGCAAGTGGCCGCCGCTCCCTAGCTAAGGAATTTGCAAAACATGATGTTCAGGTAGGGCAGCCCACAGACGGGTCAGGAGTTGGAAATTACTAATAATTTTAGACTTTATTCCTAGAATCATATGTCGACGACGATAATCTTCTCCGGGAGAACGCGCGTAATGTTAAAATCGGCTCCCCTGACGTATAAGACCTAAACCATTCCTATCTCTTGAAAAAGAACTAACATATGTAGTTTGCCAACATGGATCCCGACGAAGCTGCGAAATTGTACCTGACACGCATGGAGACCAAAATACCTACCTTTGAGACTATGAACGAGAAGGAACTCAACTATATCAAAATGATCAATGCCGGCCAGACGTTCTTCTATAACAACGTCTCCTTTAACTACCTCTCGCATCGTATAGTCTTCTACTTGACTAACACTCACATCAAGTCTCGAGCGACGTTCTTCGTTCGGCCTGGTACTGCGACAGAAGAAGATAGCTACAAAGCCGACGCGCCCCTATCCGAAGAGGGACTCAAGTACGCCAGTGTAATGACGGAGACGGTAATCAAGCACCGCGAGCAAGAGCGAGCCTCCCGCATCGCCGCGGGTGGGTCCGATGTGCCGCTGCGCCCACTTACGGTGTGGTGTTCAACGCGTATGCGCACCCTGCAAACAGCAGACAACTTCAAGGAACGAGGATACAAGGTCCGGCAGCGGAGTCAGATGGCAGAGATCAACCCGGGTGTATGCGAGAGGCTTAGTGAGCGCGCCATCCGCCGTCTGTACCCCGAGGAGGTCGAGAAGCATGAGCTCGACCCTTACCACCACCGCTATCCGCGGGCCGAGTCGTACCACGATCTCGCCGTGAGACTCGAGCCAATTATCCTGGAGCTGGAGCGCGAGCAGAACGACTTGCTAATTATCGCACACGAGAGCGTGCTGCGCGTGCTCTACGCCTATCTCATGCACTGCAGCACCATGGACATTCCCAATCTCAAGTTTCCGCGCAACGAGATTATCGAGGTTATCCCTAGCGCGTACCAGAACGAGGCCAAGCGTATCCACATTCCTGGCCTTGACCCCAAGACCGTGCCCGGATCGCCAGAGGATATACGTATCCCTGTACCCGACAGTGACGCGAACACACCCGCACCCCTTCCAGGCGGCGGTTTGGCAGCGCCTGCGACGCCCTCGATTATTGTAGAGAAGCCCCCAGAGAGGGTAGTCAATACGGCGGCGGAGGCAGTAAGAGACAAGATTGCAGATGAGGATTAGGAGGATGAGAGACCTGACGTAGTTGTTTGCGCAAATGGCTGGACCATTCCGAATGGCTCAGCCCTACAATACTGCAACAGCATACATGTTGTAGATACCTAAGGGATAAGAACCCGGTGTTCACGAACAGGTGAATATCGTTATGAATATATGATGTATTCTCAGGATTTGTCTAGTACTGTATGTGATGGAAATGGAAGTGAATGTGTCGATGTTGAGATAAGACATTGACTTGTGTTGGCATTTGAGGTTTAAGTAGTAGTCAGTGCATCACTTTTTAAGGGCTATTATGACTTATAACAGAACCCCCTGGAGGCCACGAACATGTTCATCACATCGAACAGTATGAAGGCAGTTGTCTCTGCCCTTAATTCCGCTTCGCCCCGCAGACCCTTTCGCTCTCTTCGTTCTGGGTCAGCCGCTAGTGAGTAGAGGTATTCGAGTAGTTAAAAATTACGTCGCTTGCGTTACGAGGACATGGTTACCAAAATATCACCGGTTTAGTACACCGTATTAGGGGGGTCGCCTATTGTAAGGCGAATATGTTTTTATTACCGTCATCTTCGCTGGAGGATAGGAAAACCCGTCGTCCTCGAAGCGCTGTTTTGGATGCTGCCCATTATTATTACTGATACCCTGGCACAGTCGCTCCATGCTAATGCAATATACTTTGGATGTAGAATTCGTTCCCGACCCAGGCTTATGCTTACCAACCCAGTTTTTCCATCTCAATCCATGGATGGTGCCTTTTTTCCCTTTTAACAAAAGTCCCTCGCGGCACATGCAAATCTTCCCATACTACCAACGCCTGAAGGGTATCTTGTTTCTTAAATCAATGGGACCAACCGACCTCGCAAAAACGGAGTACTACTGCACTGTAACACCTAATGTTAGCAGGTCGCGACGTGGATGAACTAAACAAAACAGCAGGAATCTACATACCGATACATTCCCTATCGGGCTCGTGCGACTTCCCCTTGCCAAATCGCGATTTGGACTTACCTCGCTTCTGCGTAGGGGTCACCTCAACATCCGATTCCTTTTTCTGATTTTTGTCCACGTTCTCGACAAACTCGAAGTCCTCATCAGCTTCCATTGAAGTTGAATCTCGTAGTGGCTCCTTGCTTGATTTCATGAAAACGCCCAGTCTGCCCCCTACAGTCAAGCTCTTGCGACCTTCGCCGGCTTGGCTTTGAGGTCGGCTCTTATTGCCACCCCTAAATTTTGCAGCAGCTCGGCTGAGCCTCGTCGCCGTCGTTTCCTCGCTGGGCGTGATAGCAGGGGATGGCACGCTGGATCCTGCCGTAGGACTCGGCATATTCGTGTCGTAAACACTGCTTCGACGAGATACACTCAGGAACCCATCTTCGTCTGCAAGGCTAAGGCGCGGCGGCCGTTCCAAATCGGCTGAAAAACGGATGCTAGTACTGCCCGATGCTTGAGCGCTCGTAGTGTCAAAATAGCTACTGGGTTGACGGGAGACTGAAAGTTTGTCCTGGCTTTGTGCTGCCGACGTTTCCGAGCTTGTCAAGTTAAGAGCATCGTCGTATGCTGGAGGCTCATTGTCAGTGGTCTCAGATGAGCTGGTGTTAATGTCGACAATGGGGACAATCTGATAAAATAGTAGGTAGGGCATCTCTTCCTTGAGGGACTCTTTGATATCGTCCACAACGGCTACCCGGTTTTCATAGGCCAGGTCGTCGAACTTGACCCATTGTGCCTCTTCGTAATCCGGAGGCGGATCGCTTTCGTGTCTACGGTTATCGGTGAGGAGCTTCGGGTCCACGCGACAGAACGAGATGTAGTGCCCAGAATGCAAAGAATCCCCTCGATGGCAGACTACCGATTGAAGCTCAAGCTTATATTCAGCACTCAATCCATTTTCTTCCACGTGTCTCTCATCCACAATGAAATGTGGTAGTCTTAAGCTGTCGGGAATGTCGATATACGTATTCTGTCGCTTCATGTTGCCCTGCTCATCCATCATGTACCGTTTTAAGCTGATACCAACTACCGGCCGCTGGTTGAAGTGTTTCGCGACCTCTAAGTCACTTTCAGGTTCCTTGTTTACTGGAGAGTGCCAAGCTGTAATCTCATCATTAGCTTCTTGGTACTCGTATAAGGGTATGGGCCTATCATATATCATACGTATTAGTCTAAAGAACTGCCACGCGGGGATCGTTACTGCTTTGACGACAGATGCTCTTCTTTTAGCTCTCTGGAATAGACTAGCAGTATCCGATTCCGAAGGCTTCCCCTTCTCGTCAAGCACAATTCGTTGAATGATACTTTCTGTCCGACTTCGATGTGGCCGCAAAACTGACTTGGATGACGATGGTCCGGCTTCAGATTCTAGCTGATGGTTATGGTGTTGAGAATTGAAGTCTGGAGCTGCTGTCCATCTGCGTTCTAAATGCCGACTGCTATCGGCCTCGAGTGTGGAGTCTTGTTCGCCTTTCTCTTCTTGCTCGTCTCCCTCGGTTACTACTCGAATAGTACTTCTGGATGTTACTGTCGTGCTGGGAGAATCTAAGTCTGATACTCTATCAGCATGTTCTGCCTTTTTCTCGTCGAGACTATCCCTCAGAACATCAACTTGGGAGTTGAAATAATCTTCCAAACAATCCTCCAATCTGATTCCCTTGCCACCACTATCCGGTGGTACGGCGAGGTTTAAGAGTCTTTCGTATACGACTTTGTGGTCTGCATCATCGTTCTTGCCCTGATGAAACAAGTCGACCTGTAGGGTAAGGAGAGGAAGCTGGAGGGTTTCTGTAATAAAAGCAAATGCTTCAGACGTGTCCTGTTGTTCCAGCAGCTGTGCTTCTCTCCAACCACATGCAGCTAGCGCATCTTGGATATGTTCGGTCTACCCATGGTCAGTCTTACCGCAATGGAATGGTTCGGTGAGGGTGGCCTACCATGTCTGTTTCGATCAGTTTTCCGCTTCTCAGCATGTTCACCCATAGTCGCAATAATGTGGCCAATCGCCTTTGTGGTTCATCCAGGGAATCATTCTTGAGCATGCATTCGAAAGACCCGATTTTGGCAAACATAGCAAAGAGTAGGGCATCAAGATAACAGGTTACGTTGCCCCTATTCTCAGCCCCGAGCATTTGAATATCTGGGTTGTACCGGACGATTTTGCCGGAGAGGGACATATGCTGCAATGACAGCAGCTCAACCGCCTTCTCGACATTGCCGCAAGCGTATTTTGAGTTGAGCGCATACCGAATCTGATCGTCGTTGAGGTTAGGGAAATTTAGTTCGGCGATTCGACGTCGTATTTCGTCGATCTGTTCGACTCAAAAGTCAGATCGCTTCAAGCACACGTAAATTATGGGTGCTTCATAGCTTACGCACCTTGTTCGCTTCTGTCTCTTGCTCTGCGTCGGCAATGGTAGACTGTTTGGCGGAGTCGGGTTTGAAGATGGAAAAGAAAGCATCGGCGGATAAAGGACGGTGCTGTAGAAGTTATATAGGCGTTAGCGGGTCATTGGAGTCGAGATCAAATTTGAGAAATGATTGATCGAATGCCACCTTACTTTATGGGAAGGATCAGATGATTTACTGCGACGGTGACCATTTTTCTCACGGCGACTGAGAAACTTCCTGGGCATGGTCCTCATGGTGGGGTCTATTCTTGTACAAAATCGCCGAGGGGCAGTTTTTGGAGGAAAGGTAAGGCGACAACCGTCGATGATTTTACGATTTGCAGTAAGACAGCAAGCCAACCCCCTTCATGTTCGTTTCTTTTTTTGACAAGATCGTGTACGATATTAGGTGAGTATCGTTTGTTTTTCTGTCCTGTTTAAACTCGCGGTCAAGATTTCGAACGAATTGCTACCAAGGATGGATAGGGTGCGGAAGGTTGAGAGTCGAGGAGCTTCGAGTTCCAGATAGGGTCGCAGCGGTTTAATGCTAAGGCTGGAGGTGATGGTGATACGGGAGGGGATCTCGCATGGCTCAATATAATTGTAACTTGACTTATGGAACGAATAGAGGGAATAGGAAACGGTTGAGTGGCAGCGGGAGCTTGCAGGTACGCAGGTAGGCCAAGAGGACAAGTCGAGGCAGCTAGGTTAGAGGGTAGCAGCTAAGGCAGCGCGGCTTGCGCTGGTACAGGAAACGGGTGAGGGAAGGAGCGTTTCGCGTCAAGGGTCCATAAAAGGAACCCGGACAATCGAAGATGGGGGAACAGGGGGGCAGGGGGAGTACCTAACGGTTTCTTGCGTACTTTCTATGAAAGATTACCTTATATAATCCGATTCGCGTGATGCACAATAGGGCCTTTTTTACCAAGCACGGGTCCTGGTCAAACATTCGTTGGAAGATGTTTCTCGAATGTGTGCAGATATTATAAATGGCGAACCGAAAGGGCGCTAAAAGCTGGGGGGTTTAAAAATGTGTAAGTGGACGAAGTGAGCTCGACAACACTTTTTTAGATGTATGTTAGCATTGAGGAGGATGAATTACGCAAGTTAAAAACGAAACTAGACAAGTACCTAAGGTAAAGCAAGTTTATTTTCATCTGTTAAGTTTTTGAGGAGGGTAGAATAAGAAGTTTGATGCAACTCTCTAACTATGAACCTAGCAGCCCAGACACTTGCTACTCCTCCTGATGTAACTCACGTAACTCAAAATGGGTTTGTTTAAGAGTTGAGTGAGTCTGGTCAGGGAGGTGCAGTGTTTTTTTTTTTTGTATGTACAAGCTTCCCAGGACGGGCAGACTAAAGAAGACCCAAGAAGTTCTAGTATACCGTACCTTGACAAAATGGAACCTACTTTCCCTAGGGAGAAGTCTAGAAGGGCCGTTCCCCAATACCATTGGCTGGACCCGAGCGGTGCATGGTGGTGCATCGCGGCGCAAAGCGGTATCATGGCCTATAGGCTCATACCGGTGCAGTCGAATGCTTTTGAGGTTTTTGTCTTGTCCCGACTGCCCCTCCCTCTTCGCATCCTCCATATCGCCTATATCGCCTAGCCCTAGCTGCAGGCGATCGATGCGATCTCGAGTCTTTTTCTAACCCAAGTTAGAGTGCTTCGGCCGACGATCCATATCGTTCGTTATGTTGAAAGTGATGTAGCGCATATATTCGAATCAATTAAGGGTATTTTGTGACCTGTCAGCTGAATTATCCCAACGACCCACGACTTTGGTATGGAACAGCAGCGAAGGGCGTAATTGGAAGATTGTTGCAGCCTGCAGGCGCAGGCACCTACGGGTACCTTTTTCAGCCTCACCCGTTTTGTCAGCTCGGTGCTTCCATACCCCATGATTGCCACGATGTGCTCGTGGGCGTATGCTACGTAATGGGTACATTAGAAATCTGGCAAGGACTGGCAGATTTGAGTGGTCTCGTGCTGCCAGCAGTCGTACCAGTTACGGGCAATTCGTTGTGACGAAATTACCTAAATGAGACAAACTCGTACCCATAACCACGGTACCCGTGGTGGAGGGCTCATCAGATGATCGACATACCACCGCGCGGCCGGGGTCTGTTAGTATCCCGAGTCTCCTCACTCTAGCTACACACACTTGTGTTTAATGACGATATATATAATGTACTCTTTGGCGATCTATGTATAGACTCTAATAGTTTATAATGGCAGTGGGGTGTGGTAGTTTTGCGCATTCATAAGCGAGCACCAATGGGCAGACCAATACATCCGCATCTAATCGACAAACAGTATATAGAAGATGGAGTAGCGAAACTTATTCTACCGAGTATGCGAGGCAGCCTAGATCTTAAGAAGGTATGCTATATGAAGATCTAGGACGGCCTTATGTCAGATGATTGAGCTTGATTTTGCTCATAGTCGAACTATATGGCAATCCTGCAGTCCTGTCGCGTAATAAGGTAGCTTTTTGATATGTTGAACTAGGCCGCGGGGTCGAAGCACTTTTCTGCCTCTTACATCAAATGAGCCAATCATCAAAAAGCTGACCTCAGCTCTAGGGTTGTCACTTTTAAGTAAATGTCAGTGCCCGGATATTCGTTTTACCGAGAATATTCCCCAAATGGATCCATGGATCCATCCATTCAAAGTGGGCCATGAAATTTCCACCATCCGAGCTCACCAAGCCGTCGAAGATTAAACACGAGTGCGTGTAGGAGCAATTGAGCCCGGGACTCAGTGTTAGGACACGCGAAAAGGTCATGACGGCCCTACGAGAAGTTCCACGGGCCAGTCGCCAGCTTCTCGGCTCGATTTCGCATTTGAAGTCTTGCCAGGCGAGCTTTCGAAGATGCGCATCTACCGAAGCCGCTGCCTCTAGACCAACGATACCTGATATCGAACAGGAGTCCGGCTTGACGGCGCCAATTGTTACGAGGGAAGATGTTCAGATTGTAGCACCGCGCAAGAGGGCGAGTCAGAGAACTCATGAGCTTCCACATGAGAGGTAAACTTGAAACGTCAGTGAAAAGGTCTCGAGAGAAATATTTACTAAAGCTCCCATGTCCAGATATCGATACCACCCTCCAAAATACTACCGAGGACCTCTACATCCAGTCCAACCGCCGCCGCCTTCGGACCCGGTCGCTCGAAACTTCACCCCGGGACCGTTTAACCTGCCCAGACTGAAGCATACCTTCCATTCATCAGTCGCTTCCGATATTATGACCTTAACCTACCAGCACATTCCCCCGGGGACGCCCGATGCGCCCGAAAGGATACGGCTGCGAGAGTGGGACGATTCGTCTCCTTACATGAAGAACCGACCTAAGCGCGGACCGCGAGGTAACGACGTTCTTTTCCCCTTAGAGAAGGACATTACCTGGCGCAACATCCCCGAAATCAAAGCGATACATCTTGCCATGTATCTACCGAAGGCCAAGAAGAACCGAGACCACATTATTGTGGGAAAGTCAGTGCTACAGACTATTACTGGCGTGCGTCCTGAAGTTACGACAACGAAGGCGAGTGTTGCCCAATGGGGTATTGTCAAGGGTGACAGATCAGGCGTCAAGGTTTCGTTGCGTGGGAACCAGGCATACGAATTTATGGACAAGGTTATTCACTTAGTATTTCCAAAGATCAAGGACTGGAAAGGAATCAGCGGTCAGCATATTCGTGGAACATCTCGGCAAGGCAGCAAGTTAACAGAGTCTAGGCACTACGGGAGATAGCACCGGCAATATCAGCTGGGGATTTGACGCCACAACCATGCAATACTTCCCAGAAGTTGAAGCTAACTATTCTGTAAGTTTTTGGCATTGAGAATTTAGGCATCGATTTGTAATTACTCACATGCGTGTAGTTATACCCGTCCAAAATGATTTCCGGCTGCCGCTTTACTCTTGAAACAACGGCAAAGTCCGACAGGCATGCCAGATTGCTATGCATGAGTCTAGGCATTCCATTTTACGGCAAGTTAGTAGACTAGAGAGCGAAAGTGCTCGGGCCTTCTACGAAATCGACATGTACATATACCAGCCACTTAAAGGACATGCCATAGACTGTAACACAGTTGTATAATACGTAAAGCAAAGCAACAGAGTCTCAAGTTTCAAAGAGGACGAGGAAATAGATAAATTGCCTTGTTATTGCGTGATTTGATACCCTGGGTTTTTCATGTCCCAGCTTTCCGGTGTATCGCCAGTAAACCCCCTTTTCATTGACCCAAATGTGTCCACCAACGCCAGTAATGCCTTGACTGTAATTATACTCTCAACAGCCTATCCCTGATGCCATTAAAATCTATGCGTTCAAAGCTTTTTGCTTCAATCCGCCGATCACTTGGTCCACCGCCTCCATGTCTGCCGCATCGATTCCTTCGTGGACTGTCTCGCCTCTCTTACGCAGCTCCTTCGCGGCAACATCCAAAGCGGGTTGATAATTCCGGACGGCAGAGCTAAGCGCATATACGGCCTTCCGCCGCACGTCCTTTGTCTCGCCGGCGCCCTCGAGGCCCTCCTCGGTCGTCAGATCGCCGTCGCCGGCGCGCTTCTCCATGGGCACCCGCTCGCCGAGGGCCATGCCCACGAGCTTCTCGACGCCGCCGAGCGCAACGAGGCGCTCCTGGCTGGGCGCGTTGTTCTGGACGGCGGTGCCGACGCACCAGGCGGCCATGAGCCGCAGCTGCTGCTCCTCGTGGCCCAGGAGCTCGAGCAGCGGCGTCCACAAGCCCAGCTTCGACAGCAGGTTCGCGTTGTCGAGCGACTCGACCAGCTGCTCGAGGTTGTCGAAGGCGATCATCTTCGACTCGAGCGTCATCTCCGGGTCCGTCGACGTGATAGCCTCCATCGCCGCGCGCATCAGCTCCGCGTCCGACGGCGCCCCCATGATGGCCGCCAGGGCCTCCGCGTTGAGCGTCGAGCGCGGGCGGTCCGATTCGGGCGCCGAGGGGTCGGGCTGTGCCGAGTTCTCGATGCTCCATTTTAGAAGCTCGTTCAGGTTTTTATCCGCCATATTCGTAAGCTTCTCGCTCTTATATGTGTATCTTAATTTTGGCGTAGCCTTTGGGGAGGGTCTTCCTAGGCGATTCTTATTTTTGCTGTGGTCGCGCTCGAATTTCGAAAAAAGTAAGTGAAAGCGTTGAAGTTTGCCAGATTACGTCGTTTGGAGGGGTATTGCAAGTACCGAAGAATCGGTTTGTCTTAGCTAGTTGTCTGGTCTTTTTCTATATCTCTTTTCAGAACTGCTCTGATAATATATAAAAGTAGACTATATCTCTTAATATGATGTATATCTATACGAATGATCTTTCTTTTTCTTTTGAGCGCTGTCAAGTCTAATATTAACAAAATTGGGCTAAGTACCTTAGGTAATTATCTACAACCTTCTCCAAAAATCTTTAAGGTTCGCGAAGCTTCACAGGGACAGGGCTGATAAAGCTAAGAAGTGGGGAACAAAAAAATTCACCGCCAATCAGAGAAGATCAGATCTAATATCCTCCTCAGCCTTGATACTTACATTAAATATGAACTACTCTTAAAGAGGATAGCAAGTGATATTTAGGGTGATCATGTATAGCAAATGTTATATAAGCGACTTGGGTGGGAATTATATACCCCTTTTCTTCTGGCATATTGGTTAGCCACCAAGGGTTCAGAAGCTGCCCCGCCACGCCACCACGAAATGCCCCTCACCCCGCCTTCGTTTCTTGACCGCCCACATTCCGATAGCTCTGGCAGCTAAAAATGAATAAAAGGAGAAAATCGTTGCAATGTCACGGCATCAAACTGAATAATGACATATTCAGGACTCTTATCATACCCCAAACATGGCCAATTCATCTAGTGATGAGTAAGTAACCCGTGTAATTAGTCTTAAATGGTGTGTGACGCATTTAATTTAAGTGAATTTTGTCGGCGTCAGTATCGGTATAAGATAGGTAACAAGTAATTACACACTTGTATAGAGTTGGATTTCTCAATTTGCATGATATGATGCAGAGAGTAAGCGTTTTCACAATCGTACTTGATAGGTGACGGGGAACACTCCTAATAAATTCTCACGAGACGAGGCTGGAAGGTCAATGTAAAGTAGTACAACACGATGCTCCGCCCCTGCATACGCAACCCACTCGCCCCATGAGACTGACATGTCTGACCCGGATAGGCGATGCCTGCTTGGCGCCGTCCTTCGCCCAATGATGATAGGCATCTAACGGATTCAAGTGCTAGAAGGGTGTATAGAGTTCCTACGTAATAGTGCTTCTTATGGCTAAGCCACAGGCATACATCATGGAATGGGACTAGATGAGTTACCCGTGTTTGCATTTAGTTACCAAAGATATGGACTCTCGGTTTCTCCATTAGATCACTGAATCGCATGCATCCGAGTATATCAGTAGCATACCTAGGCATCAGCTTATAATGAACTCCGAGTTATTAGGTATGTTCTTGGCGTGAGGTTGGGCTAGGGATTCTAGGCACCTTGAAAGAATGAGGAGGACGTAACCCATTGGAGAATTATAGCTGCCTCGTCAGATACGGAACAATCAGAGTCAAGGATGGTAAATTAAATTCGACTGCCTGATTCACCAAATTTCAAAGGAATGGGACAAGGCTGCTTTGTGCCAGCGATTGTCAGCGGTGAGGATGAAGGGGTGATAGCTTCCATCCAACTGTAGTGTGAGTGCGTGTTTGTGTGCGTAGACCGTAGACCGTCGCTGCCGCTGTCTTACCCCCATGTGATGTACCTAACTTCTAATAGGAAAAAAAAGAGGAGGAACCCAAGGTAATCCGATGTACCTACTTACAAAGGGTTTGGCGGTGCTGATAGGTGCGAAGGCGGGTTTTGATAGGTGATTTAGGAGCATTAGGTGGGTGATTTGGGAGGTGCGTACTATTTTGCTACTTGACTGTGCCCCGCCTCTTTTTTTGTTTCGGCCCACAACTTTCTTCCCATCTTCCTTGGGCAGTGGGATCGGTGCTTCGAGCCAACTTCGCTCCTCCCTTTTCTCCCACACTCTCGCCCCAGAAGCTTGTGTTCCGACTTTTGACCTTAAAACCAACTTCGAACCAAAACCAACCTCCTTTTCCCTCGACCTCTGTCCTCGCAGACTTCGAGTAATTCATCACCTTTGCTCTTCACGATCTGGGAATCGCGCGGGCTAATTAGCAGCATCCCTCATTCTTTTCGTTTCTTCATATTTCTTGACTTTTTCTACCATACATAATCCGCCACAATGGAAGGTACGCAATTCCTCACCAACATCTATTCCCGAATCAAATCAGCTTTGCTGAATGCATTGACGGGCAAACAATAGCTAACATATCTTTTCATCGCAGAGGAAGTTGCTGCCCTCGTTATCGACAATGGGTAAGATATAGCCTTGCCTCCTCACCGCATCCTGATGCGCACGCCATTATTGGGCGGATACGCGATTAAGCGCCATCCGAACACCTCGATATTGCTCCTAGACTATATACTATTGGAATAGATGAACTGACCCGAGCATAGTTCGGGTATGTGCAAGGCCGGTTTCGCCGGTGACGATGCTCCCCGAGCTGTTTTCCGTAAGTTTCCCCCCCTCGCCCAATCAACGCCCCCGCTTGAGCCTCACTATGGCTTCCAACCTGAAATATCCACTAACATGGAACTCTAGCCTCCATTGTCGGTCGTCCCCGCCATCATGGGTGAGTAGCTATCCTTTATCCAACACCATGGTGTGCGCAACGACAGTAATCTGACAATATGCCAGTATCATGATTGGTATGGGCCAGAAGGACTCCTATGTCGGTGACGAGGCACAGTCGAAGCGTGGTATCCTGACCCTACGATACCCCATCGAGCACGGTGTCGTTACCAACTGGGATGATATGGAGAAGATTTGGCATCACACCTTTTACAACGAGCTGCGTGTCGCTCCCGAGGAGCACCCCGTCCTGCTCACCGAGGCTCCCATCAACCCCAAGTCCAACCGTGAGAAGATGACCCAGATCGTCTTCGAGACCTTCAACGCTCCTGCCTTCTACGTCTCCATCCAGGCCGTCCTTTCTCTGTACGCCTCTGGTCGTACCACCGGTATCGTGCTCGACTCCGGTGATGGTGTTACCCACGTTGTCCCCATCTATGAAGGTTTCGCCCTCCCCCACGCCATTGCCCGTGTAGATATGGCTGGTCGTGACTTGACCGACTACCTGATGAAGATCTTGGCCGAGCGCGGTTACACCTTCTCCACTACGGCCGAGCGAGAAATTGTCCGTGACATCAAGGAGAAGCTGTGCTACGTCGCCCTTGACTTCGAGCAGGAAATCCAGACTGCCGCCCAGAGCTCCAGCTTGGAGAAGTCGTACGAGCTTCCTGACGGACAGGTCATTACTATTGGTAACGAGCGGTTCCGTGCTCCCGAAGCTCTCTTCCAGCCTTCCGTGTTGGGTCTTGAGAGCGGTGGTATCCACGTTACCACCTTCAACTCCATCATGAAGTGCGATGTCGATGTCCGAAAGGATCTCTACGGAAACATTGTCATGGTACGTATCCGGCTATACGCTTTTTTTATTCAAGTGCTAATATAAACTTCTCAGTCTGGTGGTACTACTATGTACCCTGGTCTCTCCGACCGTATGCAGAAGGAGATTACTGCCTTGGCCCCGTCGTCGATGAAGGTCAAGATCATTGCTCCCCCCGAGCGAAAGTACTCCGTCTGGATCGGTGGTTCCATTTTGGCTTCTCTGTCCACCTTCCAGCAAATGTGGATCTCAAAGCAGGAGTACGACGAGAGCGGTCCTTCGATTGTTCACCGCAAGTGCTTCTAAGGTTAGTGACATATTGATCTCAACAAATACAGTTGCATGGATCTAACTGTGAACCAGCTCTTTAGAACGATACTTATTCAATGACTCCTTACGAGCTCGCAACGGACCCAAACGGGGCATGGTGGATGCAGAGCTCCGTCCGTTACGAAGGCATCCCAGTCGAGACTCGTATCTACGAAAAGTTCTGAGTGTGGTCGAGAGATTGGGGCTGTATTACTCTGAGAGAAAAGTCAATATGAAGTGCTTTACTTTTAGGAGGCTATTCAAGCACGGGATGGAGTAGACAATTCCAGCCGAGTTGATCATATACTACTTTGTTTCTTCGATTTTTTATTAATGAGCACGGCGTGAAGATTCCTCTGCGCATTGATCGAATGTGAATCCGCCAATGACTTGTGAACTTGTTCCAGTTGCCTAGAATCGCATTTCCTACGCCAAATTCAAGTATAACTAATATACCTAGTTTATAAGGTATGCACCTTAGTATGCAGTCATATTTTAAGATTTACCACATAGCGTCATTTACGGTCATCTTTTACTGTTCCTTGATCCGGAGGTTGCTGTTCCTCGAGCCCTTCCGCTTCGTCGTCTTCTTCCAAATCCTCTTCTTCCTGCGACTCCGACTTCGTTGCTTTCTCGTCGTCCAGCTTGCGGTACTTCCGACGGCTCTTCTTGGCGGAGCTGGCCTTACGCTTTCGCTTGACCTCGCCGATGACGGCGAACCGACTCTCGTCGCCGCGGTTGATCTGGTCGAGCTTGTCGGCTAGCAACTGTCGCGCAATTAGCCGGTTCTGGCTCCGCGAGCGCGTAGCTTGCGACTTGATGACGATGCCCGTGGGCAGGTGTTTCAGCTGCACTGCCGAGTTGGTTTTGTTCTATATGTCCGAGGGTTCCGTTAGTTTGGGCTGCTTCGGTTTGGAGTTTGGAGTTCTGCTGGCGGGTAGGGCTGGGTTAAATATGGGATGAATAGATGGCGGGTTGGGTAGGTAGGTAAGTAGGTATGTAAGTAAGACGCAAAACGCACGATCTTCTGGCCACCGGGCCCGCTGCCCTTTAGGAAGGACTCGTCGATCTCCTCATCAGGAGGCGGTTTGGGCCGCGGCGGAAAGTTGACGTTCTTGCCTAGCAGCGGGGGCGAAGGGGAAAGCCCAAAACAGCTGCTGAATGGCCGCGGGGTCCGCGCAGCACGAGTGGCGACGACGATGCGTTGACTAACCCCTGAAACGCGGGACGGCTGGATGCGAAAGAGTGGTCGCAACAGAAATAGCAACGACGGTGGCATGTTGTCAGCGTGGATAATTCTGTCAGCGATTTCTTCGCACGCGGGTCCGAACCACCAAAATTCCTCCAAGTTTACGCCATAGCTAGTAACTTCGCGATATTAGCAGCCCCTTCCTTCCTATACCAACCAACTCCTTTCTATTGCACAACACTATAATAAGAAGTCCCGAAATTTCCCCTCGATATCGATAGAACACCGTATCGCCGGAAGACAGAGTTTCGTGCTGCTATTGCCAAGACGAGTTCCTAAAAAAGGGTTTTCGCCGCAAGGAGCTTTGAGCTATGGCGCGACGTCACTTCTTAGCTTTTCTGACACCTGCCAAATTTCTCCCGCGCATTGGAAATCCAAATCATATTACCTAACACCTAATAATCCGCCGAATTTTACACGGTGAGCCATGTCGCATGGAAAAGGGGAAAAGAAAAGCCCATAGCCTTGCTCTGATTGGCCCCATTAAATTGAGGTATGCAGCTTCGACCACTTAGAAAGAACCCCGAACTGGGATTGAGAACCTCCCGAACCCAGGGCCTGTTCATTTAGCAAAGCCCCCCCAAAGTTTGCGCGTACCCATTGCCCCCCGTTAGCGAAAGCAACAGCCGTAAGTCTCCTAACCTTCCAGGGGGAGACAAGTAGTAAAAAAGCTCTCGAAACCTCTTCAACTCGTTTCTGTTATTTCCTCTTTTCTTTTTCCTCCTCCTAATATCGAAACGACCCCTCCACGTTCAAGCCTCGTTTCTCTTCTGCTTGTTTCCGCCGCCATAGCTGGTCGATCATAATCGCACGAGTCTCCCATTCTTTACTTTCTATCTACCTAATTTAGCCTCCTTGAGTTCCTCACATTTCCTCCTTATCGACCGCGCGACCAGACGAATAGAAACCATCGAAGAGCCTGTCTAGGCGCAATTACAGGAACGCAACTTTAACAAGGTCAAACGAGACGAAATACATACCATACACATATTTCAGCATGGAATACCTGACGAGGCAACCCGAGAATCAGTCCGCTCCTCAGCGGCTTGGTCGCTTTCTTCGGCTGAAGAAGTACCAGATTGAGGTTACTTTCGGTGTTTATATGTTTACGCCGACTGAGAAGTTTATATTTTGTAGGTTATACTCGTCGCTGCAATCATTGGATGCGACATTGCCCTTTCTCGACGGAGACTGGCCTCTGCGTTGAAACATATGAGACTGTATGCTAATTGCAATGCTTGTAACGTACAGGGTCTGTTGTATTTCTCCTATACGGCCTGCTAGCTATCGCTACCGTGCTCTACCTACCACAACACGTCGTCTTCATTCTCCATCGCGCCTGGTTCTACGTCAATGGCGGGGACAGCAGCATTGCGTCTAACCTCGTCGCCGGCAATAAGGATGCCCTCTCGCTAGCCACTTCATCTACCGCAAAGACCATAGCCGCTGCGATCGAGACAGCCGACACGATAAGTCGCGAGCTATGATGTAGCGCAAATGAATTGGAGCGCCCTAAGGAATCATTTTTACAGCCGAAAGGACAACTAGCGATGTATAATTTACCTAATCAACATGCTTATACTGGGTGCGGTCTTGCGCGGAAGGGTGGAAGGCACCCGGCGTAATTTGCTTGAGAAACGGGTTTGGCGTTCGGGAATGATAGATGCAGCAGTGAGCTCGCGCGGATGTCTACCTACCTATACGAGGAAGCACGGTTGGGATCTGGAGCGAAAAGAACATAAGAGTTAGACCTCACGGACTTCTCTCTAAAATCGAATATACCCTGAGCGAGCCGTCCTCTCCGGCTATCGCCAGTTCGTTCGCACTTTGTACTGGTCTCCATGAAAGTTGCAGAACGGCCTTCGCCAGGCATAATCTGAAAGGGAAAGGAGTCGTTAGCAGGCAACACATGCCAATAATGTCTATTATACGTTGGGGGGACTTACTCTGGCTGAAGATTTAATGTTGACGATATGTTAAGAGAGTTGCGGTCGATTGAATATATCGATATCTTTCCAATTTCTGTACCCACTGCCAAGAGGAGCGTGCCATTCGCGGTTTCGCGATGTAGAAAGTCGACGGCTGTGATGGAATGCGTCTCTGATATCGTAGTTGTGCAGATAATGCCAGCGTCCGGGGTATCACCCGGTGCCCGACGCCAGATCTTCACTTGCTTCTCTCGGCCAGCCGTAGCAAACACTAGAGAGTCGGACACAGGGGCCCATGTAGCATCAAGGATCATCCTCGAGTGGCCCTTGGGGTTGGACTGCAAGAGCTTATAGCTTAATTTGTCGTTGCCATCCCTCTCGAAGACAACCCATTGTCGGTCTCGCCCAACGCTAAGAAGGTATCTATCGTCCGGGGAGAATCGCAATCGGGTTGTGGTTAGCGAGTGTGCTGTTAGCGGCGGCTTCACCTCAGTCCATCTCTCCGTCTCGAACAGCCGGATGACGGCATGGTTGATAGAGCTGGCTCTACACGCACTGGCAATAAGAGTTCCGTCGTGGCTAACGGCAAGGCAAGAAATTTCGTAGCCGTGTCCGTAGAGCTTCTCGATTTCCGGCCAGAGGGTGTGTCTAGAAAGACTATCCTCGAATGGCGGGTGGTCGATCTCTAGCGCGGATTTACGGACCGTCGAGCCCGGATCCAGGGCGTCTCGGTCCGTCTCGGGATTGGCTGCTTGGACTTCGAGATCGTCGTCGACAGCCTCAATTGCCTTGTTCGACAGGCCGAGTACCGGCATATTGGCAGCGTCCGGCATAGTCTCGATGTGCTCATTGCCGATGTCACACAACTTATTCAGTAGCTTCGCCACTGCCTTCGGCTCGTCAAACACGCGCATCAGCTTCTCGTCGGCTCCGGACACAAACTTGGAATTCCCAAGCGAGTCGATGCAGTTGAGGTCATAGCCGTGGATCTGCGGCCGTGCCATCTCATGCCACGTCTTCTGGCCAGACCTTTTATTCCAGCTCGCGTGCAACCGTGTTGTCTGATCCGCGCTCGTCGACAGCAGGTAGTCGCCCTTCTTGGACCACGTTATGCCGGTCACGGCTCTTGTATGGCCACTGATGCCGACGTGCGGGATCCACTGGTCCTGTTCCTTGCTGTAGTCCCATAACCTCCAACTACCGGTCCTTCCGAGACAGACCACCGAGCTTCCATTCGGGGACCAAAGCCCCGTCCAGAAGCCCCCCGTGCTGCCCGTCGCTGTCGTAGCCCCCTTTTCCCTGCTGATCTCGCCGAGCCGCACTGTAGTAACCCAGATACCCGACGAAGGATCTGCTTCCCATATAGCCAGCGTGTTGTCTGCCGAAGCCGATAGGAGCTGGGGCTTTCCGGTAGAAGGATCTGAGTACCATTTCGCACTATAAATCCAATCGTCATGCCCCAGTAGCAAAGCCTCGAAAGTTACGGAGAAGTGATCTTCGGCAGCTTGCAGCCGGTGAGCTTTGTTCGACGGAGATTTCCCCGGGAGGAAGGCGCCCATCAACTGGTCAGTTCCATTTGCAGCTGCAGCAGGCAATTCTTTGCCTTGATGAAATCGCCATAGACGGATGTATTTATCCTGGCTGGCGGATGCCAATATGAGGTCACTATCAGGGGCATCGCTCTCCCGTGCAAAGTGAAGCGACTGAATCCAGCCCTCGTGGCCTGATAGGGTGGCCTGGAGCTGGAATTCAGGGTTGGTTCTCGAATTTGCGACGAACACTTGAATAATGTCTCGCGTCCCTGCTACGGCCATTACCAAAGCCTCACCATCCTGACTGAGGGTACTTAGTGCTATAGAAAGTGGGAAAAACTTGGGTGTGGTTTTGATCGTCTGTAGTAAACGAATTTGGCTTCCATCGAATACCCAAACTTTGACTGAAGCATCTGCTGCACTTGTAGCAAAGATTCTCGACGTTGGAGATGGTAACCCTCTTTGCTGGAGGGCTGCTATGCAGTTGACGGCGGCCGTGTGTGCATGCACGGTTTGGGTGCATGAAGCAGCCGCACCGTCGGCTGAGAGAGCCCAGAGCTTCAGGCACCGGTCAGAGGCACCAGTGACTAGATGCGTCGTGTGCTCCCCTTCAGATTTGGGCAGAAATTTAACAGCCTTGACAGCACTCTCGTGCCCTGAAAGTAGGCCAATTATACCTTTTGGTGGAGATGCCTAAAAAATTTGAGGCGTTCGAAATTAGCACGATATCTTCCTACCCAATCATTTACCGCACTCACAAGTGGTTGCCAAAGGCCGACATTCGAGTCAGCGCCGAAGGCTACGATGCCATCTTCACTCCAGTCTGCTGCGGCGGTTTGCCGGTTAGCACCGGCAGATAGATATTCTATACCGACCCGAAGACTATCCATGTCTGTAGTCATAGTTGATTATTTGGTCCTAAATATTTAATTTCGTGGGCATGGTACCTAAGCTGGAATGAAGCTTGAGTCGCTAGTTGGTGAAATCGGGCTCGTGATTGGATGGAACTTTTTCGATTTAAGTCGAGAAGTCTGCGCCAGCTGACAGACCTCTTTCTGTCAGGTGTGGGATTATGGTAGTTACACAGACAAGCATGCTCCATTCTAAAGTCTTCAATTTACACCGAAATGAACAAACTTGATGATATGACGTAATATGTACGAAAGGGGCTCTCGCAGTCTCGCAGTCTCGCAGTCTCGATGAGCGGCTCATGAGCTTAGAATCCTGAGGCCGACATCAATCGAGTCCCAGCTTGAAACGAACCTATCAACCGAGCCAATTTCGTAACCCCCATCTTTGACCATTCCCCCTTTTCCAATAACATGCCTCTTGGCCACAGTGTCAAGCCATATAACCTAAACATTGTTGCAAACCGAGTCGACTGGTAGGCTGACTTTCCGTGTCAGGTGGTCAGCCTCAGGCTACAACAGGTCAATGGGCAGCAATCCCGCTTTGTACAACCGTTTATAGGGCCGTTTCGATCAATAGACCTATGGGAGTTGGAGAGAGTAGTAGGGAAACCATTCAGATATCTCCATCGAAACATAAGGTGCTGAGGGAAACGAAACATGTGTCCCTTTCCCACGCTTAATATTTGGCATTTGATTCTTGGCCAAGGAGCAACTTCGGTAGCGAGATCACGCTCACGATCCGGAAATCAGGTTTGACGTTGCTTTCTTTTCCACGAGCAGCAGAACGAACTCACAACAAAAAAAAAACAAAAACACAAAACTGATGAGGCCCGGAATGGAACCCCTGCTCCCCTTACCCAAATGCCCCCAAATCTATACCAATCCCAATTCCCAATTCCCAATTTTCCAGAATAACCGCCCTTAACCCTGACCCTCTTCTTTCTCCTCGTTGCCGCCGTGCAGATGCCCGACCACAGAACACGTGCACCGCTTGCAGGCACCTGACCAGACTTGGGCGCCGACGATGGATCCACCGAATGCGTTCCAGAGGAGCGTTTCCCTTTTCCCCCCTCCCTTCCCCTTTTCGAAGCTCCGGCAGCTACATGCTGCTGTGAGCTGTGAGCTGTAAGGTAGGGTTGCTACCACTTAGGGGTCCACCAATGCCGCTGCCGCAGGTCGGCTAAGTATGGAAGACTCGTCGATCTATTCCGCCTCCTAGACTCCTTGTGGCGTCAAGGGTCCGGTTCCTGGACGCCACACAAGAAACCCGATTTTAACGCCCATTTCAGTATACGTAGCCAAGACCGCCAGTCTTTACATAAACGTAGCGTTGTCTTCGCCCATCTTGCGCCACGCAGCCACGCAGTGCCGTTCGGACCGTGTCGACGACTTACGAACGTATACGTCGATCCGTAGGTAGATCCGTACGCTGAGTACATCGAAAGATATGCGAGTGGAAAGGGGCAAGTCGTTTCACCAGCTATTATCGCATGTGAGGCTATTATCAGATGGAGGGTGGTTGTCTCCCACGAGGTCCATTCTGATGGATCTGGATCTAGCTACTCTGTAGTATTAAAATATATATAAACCCACTCTCTTGCCTATCTTGGATACCATCACGGGGAATAAGTTCTCCCTGTATGCGGCTACAATTCTGGGTGACAAATGCATGCTCTTATTTATTACGTGAGAATCGTCAGAACCTTGATATGTGTAATATATGCGGTCGTGTCTGACCACGTCTGACACTCGCAAGAGATCTGAGCTCGCTGGCTTAGTGAGATGTGCATGTGGTAAATTAGTTGGTTGCAGCGGAGAATGTTGGTGGAAGCCTAAGGGTCTTCTGAAGGGTCTTTCGAAAGAATGTGACTGCGTCTAATGCTGCGTCTCCCGGTTCGTGGTATTCTTGGTCACTCTTAGCTTCTTAGTCGCCTCTCCGCCTCTACGCCATAGCCGAGTGGACGGCATCTATCTGTTCGAGCATGTTTCTAGAGGAAATCCGTTGGGCTTCTATCGCACAGACATCGTTTACTTCTGGGTGTACAGTGTGTTTCCTTACGTCGACGACCAGGTTTCGAATGCTTTGCTAAGCTCAGGTTTGTGTACCTCCGTGCTACCACTGTGTTACCTCCTTTCTACGTGGTGCCAACGAAACGACTGAAGGGTTCCATCCAGATGGGTCCGGTCTAGCTAAAGAGCCTCACGCGAGCTGGTGAGCATTTCGCCTCCGCGGTCGCACAAACTCTTACGGCAAAAGGTTCTCTTCTATATTGACTCTGGTCGGAGGCGGCTACGTTAGAACGTTGCGACGTGTCGAGAGAGACAGCTCTCGAGGAATCTTTGAGGAAATACCGCTACAGTACCTTGAACCTTCAATGATAATAATGTATCTTCCATGTCCTCTATGCCAACAATGAACAATGCTTTGCAGCCGTCATTTTTAATACCGACCATGACAAATACGAGTAATCCCGTAGTAATACACCGGAAAGTGACCCGAAGTGACATCGCAACGACCTGCCAAATCAACTATGGTGGAGTTCAAGCTCACATTTAATACTACATTGAAGTCGTGTAGGGCTCGGTCTACGAGTAGCTACACAGCTTGTCATGTTCGCGCAGAGCCGTCGCAGGGACGGTGGCACGATCGTGCTGGATCCGAAGGCGAATCTCGGCAGGCACTCGACTGTCCTGAGCAACTACCTAACAGATCACGAAGCCGTACTCCACGGCTCATATCGGACCGGTATGCAATGACCGCAGAAGTCGACCGGACGAGGCGGCGCGGGGTCGTGTCCCCGTAGATTTTACCTGCAGTGGTTCAAGATGAGACATTGAGATGGAGGGACAGCCAATTAAAACATACGGGAGTTCGAGCTTCTCCGAGAATCATACTTCCTAGCATACAACGTTCCAGCATTGGCCCTTTTGATATTCATATTCTCTATCACCTGCCGTCAACAATGAGAGGATTCGAGAAAAAATCAGCATCCTTTATGCTAGGTACTTTGCATGCTATTGCCGTACACTGTGGTAAGACGTTGTGGAACTGGCACGGTCCACATGCTGTGTTCTCGACTGCATGTAAGAAACCAGAACGAGCAGGATCAACCGCAAGGAAGACCACACGTGCACTGCTGATACTGGAGAGGTTGTAGGTGGTGGATAACAGCCTCACATATTGTTGGGTGGTGACGTTGCTTAGAAGCGTGTCAGAGCTCATCCCACCCTATCTGCAGCAACGTCTAAGCAGCCAGTCGGTAAAACGCATACAATTTTATGAGTTAATATAGGTACCCAGGTATGTATAGGTATGTATATAGATAGCTGTGAGATAGATATATGTATGTAGCTCTGTAGGATATATGTCAGATATGTAGGTGTGTCTTACGCTTGCTATGTAGGTCCCCGGCCGGCTATAGTTGCAACGAAAAGGAACGCGCCGCTGTCCCTAGCGCTGACATTCTGCTCGCCAGCCTTTTCGTCAGGAACCAAATGCTAATGCTAGGTGAGAAAGATAAGTTCGTACCCCGGCAGCTTGGTAATGATAGGCCTGTCTCGTACCGTAGTACTATGTAGTTATTATTGAAAAAGTCGGCTTGTCGGGTTCGTCCACCTGCTCGCAGCCACTGATGTTGGAGGACGCATGTCGCTCGATCCGGAAGACAGGGACCCCGGCACTCTAGTGTCTACGGCGTCTCCCCTTTGCGCGACTCGCCCAGCGTACTTGCTCATCGACTCTACAGAAAACTCACTTGGTGGCTTGCGATCGACGTTACCGTTAAGCTGGGGTGGCAACAGATCTTGTCTGAGAACCGAAGCTCGCGAACCTGGAGTCGGGTCCCATGACATTGAGTTATGCAGCCCGCTTGCCTGCAAGTCAACCCCTTTCCAGGGCACTCTTCAACAAGGGAGCCTATTAATTGAGCTTTGTACCTTGGATTGCCGACGTACCCATAATGTGTCGTGGCCCGTGGGCGAGAACATCAGATAAGGCACGCAAGTGGGAAGATCGCTCTGCTATCTTGCCCGCATCGCTAGGTGAGGAAAGATGACTTCATGGTTTGCATGCAGGGTGGTGAGTCTGGCCTCCTCATAAATTAGTCTTTTTTTCCTTCCTCCTCCTTTTCCTTCCGTCAGATGACGAGCATTCCTGCATTCTCCGAATAGGTGGTATCATCGTCATTTGTGACAGACGATTGTCAATGCTGCATCCTGCGTTTTCTTCTCTCTCTACCTACCTGACCTATCTTGGTTGTTGTCGACATCAAGCTACCCCGCTTTGGACATGGTCAAGATATTACCTTAGTACTTTTCATTTCTCTCTGTCTCTCTCTCTGTTTTTGTACGTGTGTCTGTAGGTAGTAGCAGCAGCTGGCAGGATAAAATAAAATGTCCAAAACGGGAATGCGGAACCAGGGAACATTAAGTGAATGATGTGTAGGATATGACACCCTCGAGGAGTCGTCTTGCGGCTGATCCAGGCTTCTCAGCTGGTCAAGATGATATCAAATGCGCTCCGGTTAGCAAGAGACCTCTCGGGTTAGCGATCGTCAACTCCCCAGCGCCCATGATTGGCTCTCCTACAGTCGAGTCGCTTTTTATGGGTTGCGCGGCATTAAGCCGGATACCATCGACCTCCCAAGAACAGCTTTACTGGGCTGCTGGAATAGATGAAAGCTTGGCTTTCTGCAACCTTTTGTTCCTCGTCTACGTCGACACCAGAGGTTTTTGTTAGCTTGGGAGGTGTAACAGTGCTGACCAAGAGTTACGGCTACTCCGGCCAGTCCGGATGCGTAGTTAGCAACGGCGAAGCACTGATACTTGGCCGGAGATCTCGTCATGCAATCTCGTCAGAACCATTCTATTTTCATATCCCCATGACCCAAGCGTCCATTCTGTAGTGAGAGACGTCGTCTATAGCATATTGTCATCTGTCTATATCGTGTCGAGGCTGAAGGTAGATGGCGAGTTGCTCAAGTCGAAGCTGGGGATATCCCGTTCCCGCCAAGGTGTCGCACGAATTGGGCCTTGGCATGACTCTTCGATGATGGAAAGAAAGCGTATCTGGATGGCCAATGTACGTTGTCGCATTAGTCCGAGCTACATATATAGGAATGGACAGATGCAAGCCACTGTGAATGTCTCCGGGTGTGGTGGGCATGACACATGACTCGCTGATCGACACGATGCAGGCCGTGGCTTACCTTAGTGGAGGCTGTCTTGGTTGTCCGGATCTCGAGGCCTCGGCGCCGACAATGGTTCCCGACGCACTGTCGGCACCGGTCCGTTCAGAACGAGTACTATAAGTGCTAATAGAGACCCTATCAATGTAGTTAGTGAGATTTTGGCCTTTACGAGAGATCCCCTCGATGTAGTAGCTCCCTGGAATAACTCCTTGGAATAATTCCATGGACTTCAGCAGGTGAGGCCAAATGTCTCATCTGCTGTCTGAATTAACACCGTATATCCCCGTAATAAAGAAAATAGCCATAGGATCTTGTCGCTGAACTAGGATGGATGAGTTGTGGTCGCTCCAGGAGATAGTGGCCGGTGTCGGGAACTCGGTGCGAAACAAAGCAACTGAATGGGGTAAACGAGAGATTTTGATGGGAAGCGTCTACCGGATGCCACGGCACCTTGAGATAGGAACGTGGCACACGCCAAAGGCGTGCAGTTCCCTCGTTCTGGGACGAGAATCGCCATCGCGTGACTGAAGCTGCGTGTACGGACCGACTTGTGGGCGAGTGAGCTCTTGTATGCGTGGCAAGAACCAACCAAAATCTCTATGGGTGCAGGACTCAACAGCTATAACAGTATCAAATTGCACACAACCAGAACCTCGGTCTCTGATTGTCCACAAAGCAAGACATGCATTATGTGCCAATGTCTGAGATAATCGAGTCGCCTAAGACCGACAGAACAAATTAGAAGTAAAGGCGTATCAGGCCGAGTGTTCTCCTGGGTAGCTGCAGGAACACTATGATTTATTGTCGTCCTCGACAGGAAAGTCAGGAAAGTTCCAGTACGCATGCGATGGGTATCATTGCCGTACATTGAGACATCGTACACTGGTCGCTGCTTGGGATCCTATTGTTTGAAGGCACTAGAGCTTCAGGCCTCAAAACGAGCCACTTCAGGGCACACAGTTGGCTCAATGTTCCTAAGTAATGCCCAAGGAATGCTCCTATTTGCTGAGATTAGTGGTGCCATAGAAGTGGGATGTTTAGGGAATATGCAGGATACACCTTGCTTGCCCGAGCAGCAGACCACGTACACCACATATACCACATATACCGCATATATCCACCACATTTCAAACTGCTTTGCCCCGTGATCAAGTTATTAGGTTACCTAGGTGTAGCCGCCTAATCTGGGTTGATCGGTGCCATCCGTGCCGTTCAAGATCGAGGTTCAGAGATGCAGCCCCGTTGTGTCATTGTTGAGGACCCAGAAGCCTGGACAGCGTGGTCCGCCTCACGGGAAAATCTAAGCAGCATCGTGTACACATCTACCGAAAATATGGGGTGTCAAACCACAATATGTGGATAGCCGCTCAATAAACTCGTCCTACCAGTCCGGATTGCCGATGTGCCGTGTCCGAAATTTAAACGGAATGCTCTCTCTTCCGATTTGTCAATCTCTAAAGACAAGGGAAATGTTGAGCTTAGTTGACGTAGCAGCCAGAGAGGTACCGGAGTTGTTATGCTTTTGTGTGAAACAAGCGCCGATGTGGTACAGAGACTTATTCAAAGCTCAACTTACACTACGGAGTCCGAATCCCCTTGTCTGAGATGAATGCTAACGGATGACTATAGGAAATATCAAATAGACCAAGAGGGTAGCGGTCTGCGTGTACCAATAACCGTATTCTCGGGACAAGTCGACCCAGCTGGCGTTCGATTAACCCTTTATGGTCGACATACAGATTCGAGGTTCGGTGGCTGCATATACCCTCGAGAAATTTGACGTTTAGATGTATCTGATAGTAGAGTTTTGAATCAGCTAAAGGGAATGGCGGACATCCGTTTAGCTAGCAGCAGTAGTGCAAGCGTGTTTGTTGCATGACTGGATCGTGAGTTCCCTTTTTGTTCATATCAAGAATAAATCAGGGTTGTCGTTTCTAATCCGAAACAAGGCGGTTCCGGTGGCGAAGTGGTGAGAATCGCATCGCATGACGGTGTTAAAGGGGCGGGAAAGTTTCTCTCTGTAGGCCGTCATACGGACCGAAATATGTCGGTGGGATTACTACGTCTTTAGTGTCACGAGACACAACATACGCTCCGGTACCGTTCTTCGGAGGGCGTTTCGCTACAAGTAGCTAGGCCGTGCTTTCCGTAAGGACTCCGTCACATGTCTCCAGGGCGCCTAGATGTCTAGATGCTTATGTGCCTGGATCGCCCTGAGCGGTAGATCCCAGGGTATTCCCAATGGGTCCTGGGCATCGCATGGCATGATTCTCTTAATAAGCCTCGATGCGGCGACAGGCACGAGCGAACCAGATGGGCTCCGGTTGAACCTTCTCCATGGGATTATTACCATCCTGACAGTCCTATCGGGTAGATCGTCCCAAAATAGAGGTCAAGGAAGTTGGGTATCGGCCTTGGCGCCCTTCTTATTACGATGTTGAATTGTTCACGTGGTGTGCCATTTGGTATAGGCGAACCCTTTTTATGACGGAGGCTCGAAACCCTTCAACCCTATTGGATTCCTGCAGCATGTCTGTGATCAATCATAAGGCCTGTACCAGTGGCGTTGTACTTATGGAATCTAGCCCCGTTGCCTATTGCGGCCCATTGCGGCGACGGGCCAGGGCGAGGAACGTAGACCTCTGACCTCTGAAGAAGTTGGGTCAAGTTTATTTTAGGAATTAGTTTCACAGATGGCGCTTTCCCTTGTGGTAGCACATGAGCTACATCGTACCTTTTTATAGGAGTAAGGAAAAATGATTATAAGAAACTGATAATCATTCTCCTCGCTGATACACCAAGCTGTAGGAAGTACAATCTTTGGGCCAGTTATGTAATTACCTTACCTTACCTTACCTTACCTTACCTTACCTTGCTTACCGTAGGTTCATCATGATGACGCTGCCGCTTTTGATCAAACAGATCTAGCCATCGGGGATGATGGATCGTGCAGCTGCCGCGACTCAATTCGCCTCAATTACATCAGCGTTGGATTTGTAAATGCCTAATGCTGCCTAGCAGCACATTGCACTTGAAACCGTACCCAAAGCTTGGCCCAGGAAAATGTATTATTGTGAAGGTTTGAAGATGATCCGGATAGGGCTTGGACATGGATGGTTACGCATCAGATCTAGATCCGTAGTTTGGTTCAAAGGGAACTAATCCATCCGGACAAGATGCAATTGTTGCCATGATCCACGGTCAGTAAATTAGGAAAGGTGAAATATAGGGAAAAAATAACAACAACAACAAGAATACCCCTTGGTGACTCGCAGCTGGGTACGGGGTGTGCGACGGGGCCAGTGTATGCATCGTATGGGTTTGATGCGGACTTGGCCTTCGTTGGGTAGGACGGACAATAGAACAGACAGGACGGGCTACGGGCTCCTCGTTGGAGTTGTCTTGGGACATGGACTAGACGGGTCTAAGGTTAGAATAGGGCACCTATGACGCCAATTGCTGATTGACTCGTCGGCTGCTGCCAGAAAACGGAGCATTCTTCCGCACAACTTAACTTCTAAAGTTTGTGGTTAGCGCGTGCAATTGAAGGTCTCATGACCTCTTCTTGTAAGGGTATCCAGAGCAGGAGTCCACTCTGGCCGTCGAATCCGCGTCTTGTCGTGTGTCCTCTTGCATGCGCATTTCCCCCACCCTTGTTAGGTACATTAGTATAGATATGTACATACTGCTGCTAAGTGCGACATGTGCGTCGCAGGCCCTGTGGCCCTGTAGCCTGTAGCCTGTCAGGCTTGTTCGACCCGTTCACGGAGTTGGTTGGTCTTGTTCCTGGCGGCGACCCCATCACCTGGTGGCATCGCAGGGTTGAAGATATGTATGTAGAAAAGAAGAGAAGAATAGATTAGAAGGGTTTTGACATCTTCGAACCAGTCAAAATCCTCCATTGCTCTTCCCACAAGCGAAAACATCCGACTATTTCATGTCTCCAATAGGCGCTACGACCAATTGTATGCGAAGTGTCAGCCATGAAGCGGGAGGAGCTTGGGATGGCATCGCAGCAAAGTCCGGGCTGGTGGCTAGGTACAGCTGGTACAGCTAGTACAGGTAGGTAAGCTTAATGATGATGAACTGTGGTCCGTTGGATGCCAACAGAAAGATGCAGGTGGACAAGGTGGAGCGGACGGATCAATTGGCCGGCACTAATAAAAGCAGAAGAAGCTCCTGGGTTCTGACGTTGTCCCGCAGCGAAAAGTCTCATGATGTATTGGCTTGTGAGCAGGGATTCGCTCATTCGTCCAAGGGCTTGTTAATAAGTTCGTTAACGACTTGCAGCAAGCAATAGAGAAGGCAGGGCGGCTGTCACGTCCAAGCTCCTACATAATAGCGAGAGTCAATTCGCTTGAGAATCCAGTAGGATGGATACAAGAATCCAACCAGAACCGCCAATTCCACCGCGTGGGTCGAATTGGAATTGGAATTCCATTTTTTTTCTTTCTTCTTTTTTTCTTTTTCTCCTTCTGATTCTAAGTGTGTTCCTAGGTGGGCTTAGGGGTTCTGCGTGTGGCAGCACCCCGAGATAATCGAAGTGCGGGGCATTGGGAATTGGGAATACAAAAAGCTGGGAAACCAGGGAAATTTGTGGGAGATCCAAAAAAAGGGCGAGGGGTCACGAAGCGGGGAGGTCTTGTTTGAAAAAGGCTACTGTAGCTGGTAGGGGTACCTCGTCCATTCCGGTAAAAGTGAAAGTGCACTGGGCTTCTGGGCTCCTGGGCTTGAATATATTTCCGAGTCTTGCTCACGAAGCCAAATCCGGACCGCTTCCTCGTCATAACGGGCTTCTTCTTATACTTCTGTATGCAAGTCCATATACCCAGCTAGACGAATCAATGGTCCGTATCCTACGTCGGTGCTCGTCTACGATCGAAAATGACTGCGTTTGATGACACATCGCACAAAAACATGGATAATTAAGGCTGTAAGCTGTACGTGTTGAAAGACGATAATGCCAAGAAAAGGTATATAAATTTGTATTACTGTCATGGTGTTTGGCGATGTGCTAATTTGCATTGTAACTCGATAATAGACTCTTAATCATCCATTAAGATCTATGTCTTATTTATTTCATCAGATATAAAGTGAAGAGGCTGATTATAAGATAGAATATACTGTCAGATATCTAGATCGCCGGTCTGTCTCGACAATCACATATTTGTGTAAGTATGTATGTCCTAATACCCCTAAAAAGCCCATTATAATTAATAAGACGCAGTTGGCTGGTCTAACGTCCAGTCAGGGGCCCCGTCTTGACCCTGCAGATTCTAACATATGCTTCCCATTCTTTTCGACTTGACTTCGGTTGCCGAGTCTTGTTTAGCGCCCTAACTGTCCGTCGTGAGTCTGAACAGACCACATGAGCAAGCCCCAATTTTCCGACCCCTGGCCTTTGCATACACACACACTGGTGTAGGTCTGCTAAGGATAAGTGATCGTCAGTTTAGTAGGTACAATATGTCCAGGTATATTTTAGGTACTCCGGCGAAAATAACGGGACGAGACCACGCATTGGATTTGAGGCAACTTCACGAAAGGAGCTTTGACTTCTTTGTTTGCTTTCTCCTTCGTCATGTGTCATTTGTGAGACGTTAGGTCGATCCTCGGTGATAGGTAAGCTTCAAAGGAGAAACTCGGTCTCTAACCGCAGACTCGGCCTTAGAGAGGGACGAACACATCGGCGACTGGTACGACCTTTGATTGACAAGGCTGGAAGCTCGAAAGAAACCGGTCAACGATTGGAATCTCGGAATGATTCGAGAATGACCTGCAGCGATATCTCTCTGAGGAGTAGTAAACATATCTATATTGAGAGACTATTACAGAAAGAACCTGTAATGTGCATACAGCAAGCAGCAGCATGGGCATAAGAACAGCATGAGCAGCCGCAGCAGCAGCACGTACCCTAGCAAAGGTGAGAGAAGAGGCAGGTGGGTGAAATCACGGACATCTCTCAGCAAGAAGATGCGAGAATAGAGAGACTACGCAAAAGCAAAATCTTACATATGTCACGATCGAACTGTAATTGAGAATACTAAGTGTCCCCTTCTTGAATTGTCGGCTTTGAATGAAGCTGTCACGGGCACAATCGACGCGGAGAATATAGTATTTCTTTTCTTGTCTAGAACGTCCGATACCTGGTCTCAGTTCTACACGTAGGGTTGTAGGTTGAGGTACTTGGTAGACCTAGTAGCCTGGTAGCCCATGGCAGTTCATCAAGAACGGAGCTAGCCAGACTCTAATGGTAGGGTACCTACATTTCTCCATATGTACATACATAAGACTACTAACGTCTATTATCCTACGTAATAAGCGTAATAAGTCGGACCATTCTTCCATTCGTTCATTTGCCAGGCTTGCATGTAAGTGTAACGGCCTTGAAATCTGCGCTGCGATTAATTTTTATTTTATTTTCTTATTTTCCCCCGTGTCTGCATCCTAGCATTCGGATTATATTACATGTAGCTGGTGAGATAGACGGTTGAGGTTAAAGTGACAGCAGTTCGAGGTACTTGATAGTGTACAATGTCGATACACGAATGTACGTTTATATCCATACATGATGTACGTGGGCATGTACGTACAGGGAAGTACCTACCTAGCCCGCAACCGACTGCGGCCAGTCCCTCCCAGGATACGACGTACCCGGGGTACCTTGGTACCTTGGTACTTAACATAGCATAGTTCCCTCCAGTTTTGACGGGTTGACCCCTCCTCTTTCCCATCGCTCTGGCTGGCTTGCTTCTGGCTGGGCTGGGGCCATTCAAACACAACCGTCTCCCACATTCACCACCTTCCACCTGCTACCCTTTACCTACCAACCTACCTACCTACATCTACGTATTTCTTCCCCTTCCCAACGACTCCCGCGTCCCATCGCCACTCACAACTCATCCCAGTGTTGTAAGTCCTTCTGGTCTTTGTTACTTGTTGTCCCATCTCGAAAATTGCCTACATAGCCTTCCTCTCCTATGTTTGATGTTTGATGTCGCCTATGCATTCATCATATTCCCTACGCACCAACTAATTGCAGTGCCACAGTAACCGTCAAATCGTACACCCACCTCAGGCTCCGGCACCTCAGGCACAGGCACCTTGGGTAGTCGAGTCCTCTCTCGGGCCCCAGGTCATCATCCCACAAGGTGAGTCCACTTTCTCTCGCCCGGTCAACAACTCATGCTTGTACGGTCGTCCCGCCACGCCTCAGTTCTTCGGTCCCTCAGTCCCTCAGTTCCTCAGTGTCCCTCTCACTGTCCGAGATATGCCAGTGCACATACCTAACTACATACTACATGCCTACCTTAGCATACTTTCCTACGTGCAAACATCTAAAACTCGCCCGCCAACCCTTTCCCCCCTTCCCTTGCCTACCACAAGCCCGCCTGGTCCTTTTTAAAATTTAGATGTATACCTCCTGAGGTAGCTTGACCTTCAGAAAGCAGTGGACACCTAAAAGTTTCTTTCAAGTCACGTTCCGTCATTCGACCACCTGCAACCCCGCCAGGATCCCTACCTACATAACCTCCACCCTTCTTGCGATGCTAGACCCCTTCGGTTCTCAAGACTTACACATATCCTAAATTGCTGCATTCTAGGGTATTCTTCTACAAACAGGTAGTCGAGCAGCTCTCTATTCTCTATTCCTCCAACATTTGTTCGAGCTCGGCCAGCCCTACATTGGACCGACCGGCACTTCAATTCGGCGTCGCCTCCACACGAGAGCAAAGAGATTGACCCACCATCTCGTCACCTGTCAATTGCGATCGAGACGCAGCCCGACCCAATTGCCTATTGACTTGTTGCCCAACACGGCTTCCCGACCCGCGCCTCAAATATCTCGAGTCTCTTATTGCTGACGCTTAAGAGACGCCCTGGATTGTCCCATTTTGCGATTTAGACCGTCTCGCCCTCCAACATGGCGCAAAACCGCCCGACAGCGGCTTTCAATACCCTCCGGATGGGAGGTAAGTTATACCCTGCCTCAATGCATGTTATGGTACAGCACTAAGACGGAAGACAGAGGTCATCCGCGAAAAGGTGCAGGACGGAATTACCGGTGAGACGAGGGACTTGCAATATACGCAGTGCAAAATTGTTGGCAATGGTTCCTTCGGTGTCGTCTTCCAGACGAAGCTTTCTCCATCCGGTGAAGATGCAGCCATCAAACGTGTGCTTCAAGACAAGCGATTCAAGGTCAGCTCTCACACTATTGGACTAAGACATTATACCCGTGTTTTTCCTCTATTGACAGTCCTGCGTAGAATCGAGAGCTCCAGATCATGCGAATTGTGCGACACCCAAACATCGTACAGCTAAAGGCCTTCTATTATTCCAACGGGGAGCGAGTGAGTACACGAAGCTGGCCCAACAAAGTGTCCGATAACTAATAATATGCAGAAGGATGAGGTTTACCTAAACTTGGTGCAGGAGTTCGTACCTGAGACCGTATATCGAGCTTCACGCTTCTTCAACAAGATGAAGTCGACCATGCCGATTCTGGAAGTCAAGCTCTATATCTACCAGCTCTTCCGAGCCCTGGCCTACATCCACTCGCAAGGAATCTGCCACCGTGACATCAAGCCGCAAAATCTTCTGCTGGACCCAAACACCGGCATCCTCAAGCTATGCGATTTCGGAAGCGCTAAGATTTTGGTCGAGAACGAGCCGAATGTTTCATACATCTGCTCCAGATACTACCGAGCACCCGAACTGATTTTTGGTGCCACCAATTACACCACCAAAATTGGTAAGTTCCCATTTTCCATGATTACCGGATGATGCAAGATTGGCTTATGCGGGTTGGCAGACGTTTGGTCGACCGGTTGTGTTATGGCGGAATTAATGCTGGGCCAACCCCTTTTCCCTGGAGAATCCGGTATCGATCAATTGGTAGAGATTATTAAGGTACTGGGAACGCCAACCCGAGAGCAAATTCGCACTATGAATCCGAACTACATGGAGCATAAATTCCCGCAAATCAAGCCTCATCCGTTCAGTAAGGTGTTCCGGAAGGCAGATGCGAATGCGCTGGACTTGATAGCCCGATTGCTAGAATACACACCGACGGAACGCCTTGGGGCTATCGATGCTATGGTGCATCCTTTCTTCGACGAGCTTCGAGATCCCAGCACGAAGCTTCCGGATTCTCGGCACTCAAGCGGGCAATTAAGGGATTTACCAAATCTGTTTGACTTCTCTAGACACGGTAAGTTATCACTTTTCTCGCTATCCGTATGCTACTGTGACACAGCGGCTGATTATAATCATTACGATAGAATTATCCATTGCACCCCAGATGAACCAGAAGCTCGTGCCCCCTCATATGAAGGCTGTCCTAGCATCCCGCGGTCTCGATATAGATAACTTCACGCCTATGACGAAGCAAGAAATGATGGCCAAGTTGGACTGAGCCCAGTCTTGACTTACGCTCTCGTTTTACGATTATGTGCATCATTGCTAGGGATTTCGCTACAGCACTCACTTACTGGCCGAGCTTATACACGGCTTGAACTTGTCGGATCGACGTTCAGAGAGGAAAATAACCTGCCGCAATGGAAATAGCGATTTCTTCGGCGGCCTCGGCATGCTTTTCAGTTAGAAGCATGAGGAAGACTCAAAGGATAGCCCAATGTAAAGTTTGAGAAGCTGGGTTCTCCAGACATTTGACGTGCTTGTGGAAGTTCCCCGGGTGTCGACGAAAGATGCCGAGGACTAACCGCCCGTACGATCTTAGCATCTCGAATATGAGCAGTAAAGAGACACTGCTTGACTTGGCCGGGAATACTAACTGACCGGAAGATGGCACCTAACTAGCGGGCGTTTTTAGACTTCTCCTATGCATAGCCGAGACGGCATTTGCTTTTATTTATCTTGTTCGATTGCTCGCTCTATCCTTGTGGTAGACGACCACAAGGAGGCTGGATCCCTTTACGTGGTCTTCCCCCGAGATATTCCCTGCACATGTTAAAGGGGAACACAATGGCGTATATGTTATTCTATGAGTAGTGGTTGAGAGGAGGGTGTGGTGGTGGAATGGTGGCGGTCTGGGCCAAGAAATGGTCTTATGGTATGGAAACCGGCCCCAGAAGCAATGGCATTGGGGAATGGACAAGTTTATGGAAACTCGGCATGACTTCTAAAAGATTTCTTTTTCTTTGCTTCCCGCGAAAGACGGACTCTATCGTGCGTCGAATTGGGAAGATGGTTAACTAAAAGGGAGGACCGGGTTTTCTGCTCAGACGTCAAGGAAAAGGAGACTGCCACGATTGCGGCACACAAATGATGAGGACGCCCAGTTGGCCCATGAGAAAGATCAGACGTCATCATCTCCTGACACATTTAAATTTCGTAAAAAAGCACCCGCCAAGTATCGTGACCCTAACTGTCCTCAGCTTTGTAGCAGAAAACAACCCCCCTCACAGCCTTAACTTTTCTTATACCACATAGATACTATCCCCAGACATGGCATTGCAATTTTCCATGATTACTTAGGTAGATTTGATGTATAGACTTTGGATCAAGCCAATTAGCATACGAAAGTGGTAGATGTATATATTTACAATATATCTGTTGGGAAAAAAAAGCAGCTTTTATTTTAGATTATATTATCGGCTTTTCTATACCTATACCAAACAATGTGAGATGCATCAATGCCGCTATATAGCAAACCAGATTAGACTGTAAAAATAATTGTCTAGTAGCAGTAACCCCTAGCAGTTCAATAGCACGTACTCGAGCTACTGGGGTAAGCAGCTTAGGTGCGATAAGATAAGGAAAGTAAGCTTGATGGACCGTGCTTTTCGCGCGTTGCGTGTTTCTTGAGACCTACGCCTTTTACTTAACGACCTTCATCAGGTTCAGCTGGTGCTACCCATTAACAACCATCTCTATGAATCTCATCCTTTGATTATACTACAGCTTCTTCGTCGATTCAACATGACAGATCATGATCGCCGACCTGGCGGCTACAATCGCAAAAAGCGCTACAGAGGTATGAATAGTCCTTCCCCCTTCTAATATCACGGTAGCTCCGACGTCGTCAAATCTTGCCTCTTCCCATCACCTTACGAGAGGAAGTATGTACTAACTTACTACTAAGATGACGACGAATACGACCGCCGACCCCAACGTCGTCGTTACGATGCGCCACTCTCCGTTCGCATACGCAAGCAACTCCTAGGCCTTGCGGAATCCCCTTTGCGACGCTGGCACGAGGAGGTCCAATCTATCGCTCACGTCGTTGCGGACAACTACGAGGATCAGGAGCTCCGGACGAGCTTTCTAGAACTAGTACCGCAGATGGTTGTCGAGCAACCACTCAAGACTCCATTCTTGGCAGCTGTAGTGCTCGTCATCAACTCACTCAAGCCTGAGATCCTGGATGATCTTCTTGCCAATGTCGCGAGCGCAACTGAGGAGAAGCTGAAGATCGGCGAATGGCGGGATGTGAAGCTGTATCTTAAGTTCCTTGCATGTCTGCAAAGCTGCTTGGATGGCGACGGCCTGTTCCCTTTGCTCGAAGAACTCTTTAGTCGCGCGGTTAACCTCCAAACGACTAGTTCTGACGACGTGAGTATATGACTGTCTTCACATACCCATCATGGATCACATTAACCTGTGTTTGTAGACAATTGGAACCGAGCTCGTCAAAATCATTCTCCTAACGATACCGTACATCATGGCCGCTGCGCCTGCACAGTGGCAACAGAAGGCCGCCGAGCTTATGGACAAGACGGACGTTATTGCTTCCGAACCGCATGCCCTACAAGTATTGATCGACCCATATCACGCCGAGGAAGGCACCGAGAGCCCAACCGCCAACATGAGCCTCATCGGTCTGCTTCAGAAGCAGCTCCAAACTGAGGCTATGAACGATTGGGAGTTGGCTTGCCTACCGAGACCGTGGCAGATGCCACCTGAAGAGATTGAGCAGCAAGACAAGTTGGACAACGCGCAAAAACACACCTTACCCAGTATCCTCATTCCAGAGACAGTCGTCACTGGACCTCGTCCCTTGTTTCCTGAGATTTACTTCTCAGTCTACGTCAACCAGGAGATCGAATCTGTCCCCCCGGTCAGCAGCATCGCGTCGTCCTTGATTCGAGATGGACTTCTCGACACCATCAATATCCTAGATTTCAACCGAGGTGCCACCGCTCGCTTTCTCATAGATGTGGACTGCTATTTTTCTCCTGGCACCTTCATCAAGCGTGCGACTCCGTTCGATCGACTTAGGGATGTGGATGGCGATCGTTCGACGTGGAAACCGGAGGATGTTGCGGTTGATGCTGTCTTTTCACAGCTATTCGCACTCCCAACTCCAGAACACAAGCTTGTGTACTACCATTCCGTACTTACGGAAGCCTGCAAGATAGCCCCTGCGGCAGTCGCCCCGAGTCTTGGCAGGGCTATTCGTTATTCGTACCAAAACACCCACCGCTTAGACCTAGAGCTCTGCTACCGGTTCTTGGACTGGTTTACTCACCATCTCAGCAATTTCGGGTTTATGTGGAAATGGACGGAATGGGTAGACGATGTCAATCTCCCCGACGTGCACCCGCGCAAAGCGTTCATCCTTGGTGCCCTGGACAAGGAGATACGTCTCAGTTTTGCCCAGCGTATCAAGTTAACGCTCCCGGAGCCCTACCAAGTGCTCATTGGTCCCGAGAAAGAGCAAGATATGCCAGAATTCAAGTATAACGACGACCGTAAGTTAGAACGGCCTAAATTTAATTTGAAATTAGTAGCTAAACGTCATTCCAGGTACACCGTTCGCTGTAGAGGGTAGGGAGATCGCCGCGCTTCTCAAGCGTAAAGCTCCGGATGAGGAAATCCAACCCATCATTGACCGTATCCACTCTGCGGCCCTTGATCAGTCTATCGATCCTCTCGTTTCTAGCACCGATGTCTTCATGACCGCTGTCTGCTGGGTAGGTTCCAAGTCGCTCTCCCACGTACTTGCTTGTATCGAGCGTACGAAAGACAGATTGCTTGACGCCGGTGCCGCCTCAGAGGCAGCAAGAGCCCAAATCGTCACTGCAGTCGTTGCCTACTGGTCTGCTCACCCCGGTGTCGCTATCACTATCATCGAGAAATTGCTCAACTACTCGATCATTACCCCCAATGCCGTAGTTGAGTGGGCACTAGTCGGAGACCGCGCAGGGCCGTACGGCGAGGCGCTGAGCAAATCTTGGGTGTTCGAGCTGGTATTCAACACCGTTGTCAAGGTTACTAGCCGTCTTAGGCAGGTTGTCAGCAGCTCCGGGGGCGACGGTAACGGAGAGGAAGTGTCAGGCATGCGTGAGCTTTTCAAGAGCATGGAGGACGCCCTGGTTAGCTGGGCGCAGGGCACCAAGGACCAGATTATGGATCCCGTGGTGTCCGATGGCGGAGAGGATATCGTGAAGCGCTGGGGGGAGAGATGGCTTAGGGTCTGCAGACGAAGGTCTGCTATCGAGGAGACCTTCCTGCTGGAGAACAAGTCCGCCCCGTAGAGTATACGATAAGTGGTTATGGGATAGTATTATTTCACTGGTGTTGGCGGGAATAGCTTAGGGCATGCTATCAAAATGGTAATCTTACGAATTGCCCGTGTACCAAATAGACCAGTTGTCCAATTGACTTCGGTATTGAATTCGCAAGTATCTAGCAAGTAACCTTATACTCTTAATCAGGCTTAAAGCATCCAGTATAACCAAGCCGTTATCAAATTCTAAGGTTATCGACTATGCACTGGATTATTAGTACTGAAGAATCTCATTCCAATACGGGTCTGTCGCTACATGTGGCATATATACCGCTATTACACGCTCCCTATTAAGCCGCGTCGCTTTTGACGCGACAGGGTCTCATTCGGTCAATGATTTCACTCCGATAGAATGATCCTAGGGAAACCATTACGTGGAGCAAGCTTGTTGCTTGGAATAAAAAGGGTATCTTCCATTTCAGTATGCCCCGTACTCTATACAGCCAGAAAGGAGACATTTTTAGCGTTTTTTTAAAAGGTACAGCCTGCTAACTCGTCCACTGAGGCAGGTAAAACTTCATATTCTCGTACACCAGGAACGTAACCCAAGTGGCGGGCAGTACCCTTACAACCCCCGGTATGATACCGCGGTAGAAGCCCCGCCAGCCCTCTTCGGACCACGTCCTCTTAACGACTCCTCGAATGCCTCGTCCGAACCGCGCGTCGGCGTCGTAGTTCTGGAGTCGGCTGCGGATGACTTGGTACGGGTAGGTGGTGGCGCCAGCGACCAGCTTGGCGACGCTGGAGATGACGATGGTCGCTTCGTTGCTCATTCTCTCCTGCTGCTGCTGCTGCTCGTTATTCGACTCCGCCTGCGGCCGGGAAAGAAGAAGGCGACTTCTCCTCCGCCGCGCAAAGTACAACCGCTTGACGGGATCGTAGACCGCGAACTGGACGGCGCCGTGGACGACGCCGACCAGGCTGATGCCCAGGCCGCGGTAGAAACCGCGCCACCCCTCGCTCCGC